>MU151206.1:0-62830 GCA_015584085.1 Macrolepiota fuliginosa MF-IS2 | reverse complement strand
TCTGAGATCATGCCTTCAGACTGACCTAGCAACTATCATCACATGAGCAATGAGCACTTGAGTCATGTGGTTCTCAGGGCATTTCACCATTTCTGGTTCAACAGGAGGGTTGGGTTAGGACATTGGCAGCTGTTCAAGGCAGCCAATTCCAGGTTTGTGAGGTTGAAGGTGAACGTAGTGTGCCTCCTCACATACATACAATCTTCAGCCTCACTGTGTAGTCATTCTTGATTTTGAAGGGTCTTGGTGGGTGGAAAAGATAGTAGTCAATTATAATGGAGGGGAGACATCACTATGGATTGTGATGCCTGTGATGGTCATTTTGTCAATCGCACATGGGTACAAAAGTGGGTATTCTGTCTTCATATATGCTTTCATAGACTGACCCACATTGGGTTATCGTATACAAGAATGGTCGCTCTGGTTCCCTCAGTGAGTACCCATGGGTAGATGGTGCCTCAGCTCTCCATACAAACAAGTTCATCTTTGCCACTCACAAGTAGCAGATTCAACCTTGGCCCCATAACTGTCTCAAACCCCTCCTCCCTTCCTACACTCAAACTTAATTTAACCATAAAACAACTCATCACAAAATCCATATACCACTTTGACTCCCCAGACACTTCACCACTGGGGGGTGCATTGAGAACCTCATGAAGAGCTTCAAAACTCATATTCTCTCTTCATGCTTAGGTGCAATTCATTGAGCAGCTCACATCTTGTAGGATGTCTGGAGGGTCTGGAGTGACATACAAGTCCACCTAGATGCAAAAATTCCAGCTGGAGAGGATGGAGTACCAGTAAGAGGCCATATTGGAATATGCAGTCTGATCTCATCTGCCCCCGAGATCTATTATCAAAAGCCATATCAAGGCATATACAACACTAAACCTGGGCAGCCAGTCAAAGCATCTGTCATCATTTGTCCAGGTGAAGAAATATTGGGGTTGTGTAAAGACAAGGCATCATATAAATCCTGTCATTGAGAATTGAGCACAAATCAGTTGAGCAGTTGACACCTCAGTGGATAGGGTATGGCAAAGTTGTCAAGGATAATTATGGGTTACCATACTTGTTTGGAGATGAGTATTTGGGGTGTGTGATTATGAGCTTGATGGGGGAGACTAGAAAGTTGAAGCACTATTGAAGGGGAAGTGGTGACAGTTCAACAAACAGGTGGACTGCATCCATCAGTCCAGGAGCTTCAGTGATTGAACTGAGAAGGTTGCAGGAATGAAGTGGGAAGAAAAGCAAGCAGAGGGCATGTCAAAAGGGGGTTGAGAGGGTACAAAGCACAGAGGTAGATTATTGGTTTGCATAGATAGTGTGAGTGAACTGTTTTCTTAGAGTTCTGAGGAGGCTTGATAGCAAGCAAGTGGGGGTATAATTCAGTGCTGAAGCAGTACAAATGGTGTGGTATTTAACTACAAAAACTCAGATAGAGAGAGAGTATTCAATGATATGATAATTACTTCTGAGAGACAGTGAGCAGATGACAAAATCAGATGAGAAAGAAAAAAAATCCTAACTAGTTGAATGTGTAGAGTAACGAGTCTGAATGGTTATGAGAGAGGAAAATTTTATGACAGTCTGAAATGCAAGGTGAAACAGAAGAAACAGTATTCAAGGAGGGGATCTGCACTCTGAGCACTGAGAGTTAAATAGAAATGGAGTAATTAAGGGATAGTGTAAAATGGAGGGGAATTACGGGAGTGTGGGTCCATATACATTGGTAACCAGACAAGAGAGCGTGTATGGCGGAAGCATTTTCGGGGCGGATGTGTTCGGAGTGTCGTACAGGCGGGATGTCGTAGGGGCGGGCTGTCGGTGACGAAACTTGGGCGCCCCGCTTTTGAAATGGGCGATGCGGATCTGGCTTGGGCGTAGCCGGTCCGCATTCTCCACAACTATCTTGCGAAGGCTGCAACAAAGATTAGGCGAATGTTTGAAGCCACGGAGAGGAAAGAGGGGAGGGGGGGGAAGGAGGCCAAGGGTAGGCTGTGGGGTTGGTTGGTTGTCGGTATCACTTAGGTATGTTTTTGATACTTTGTTATTACTTGGGGCAGTCTTACGGGTCATCTTACTCTAAATTGGGCCGATGTGCCACATCATGGTTGTAGTAGTAGCTCTTGGACTCCGATGGAATTTATACGAGTCTAGTTGACCATTGCGAAACCTAGTGAGCTGGTATCGACAGAAACAATCATAAATGTCGCCCAGGTTGTCCGTCCCTCGGTAAAAATATGACGCCCGGTGAAGAAACCGATATCGGTTGGGGTATGGGGTTCCCGCCGGATGGTGACCCCTACGGAAGTGCTTTGCTCAGCATCGCGGTTTCCTTGGGGCTCATCGATTCCGAAGGAGGAAGTTCTCGGGCGGGGTATAGTCGCACCTCCATAAAATTCAGGAGCGGAAGTGGTGACACACAACACGTATCCTCGGGGCCGCCGTTTCTTTGGGCCTTTAATAAGAGGTGGAGAAAGTCGTGGAACTGACTCCTGCTAGTGAGATGACAGACTCACCCGTCAGACGACATATGTCCCAAACACCGGCAGCCACTACATCCACGCTCCAGATATCCCACTCTGTCCATCTCGCAGGCAACAAACAGAAAACATATTTGGCTACTCATCTCTTCTCGCTTTGAACCCCAGCCCCAACCCCCGAGAGGGGGCTCTCTTACCATCTCTCTCAACCGCAAACCCCTCTAAACCTTCCACCCACTTATCCACAGCTTCATACTCCATCTTCACCCTCTCGCCCTTGACGGCATTCCTCCCCCTCGCATTAAAATACACGCTCCTCGCATCCGGGAGCTTTTCCTGCGTCGAATATGTCCCTGCACAGTCTCAGGTGTGATATGCCCGGCTTCATATTCTATGCCCTTCTCGACATTCATCAGCGTCGCTCGTCCACGAACTGGTGCCAGTACCTTCGCACCCACAGCCTTTGCAAGTAAAAGCTCTCCGCACGCGAATGACTTCAGCTGTGTTGCCGGCACATCCACTACTCATTCCAACCTCTCCCCATCGTACCCGCCCACCCCGATCCACAAATACCTAACGAGACATCCCAGCTCCCATTTGTGCTGTAATAGCGTTCGAAGTGAGTGTACACCCTTCTTCGTCCAGAGCGTTAGCGGTAAACCACGTACGTTTCATATTGAATAGCCTTAGATACTTATGATAGAATCAGGAAAGTATCGAGGAAACCTGCTCCCTAGCGCTCGGACGGGATAGGCACGCAATAGTCCAGGATTGCGAGACGTATATCCCGTGGTAGATTCATGAACGGTTATTCCGACTTCGACTTCAATTCCGTGGGTATGGGTGGAGGTGGTTATGAGTTCGCTTCCCCAATCTTTTAGCGCCGAAGGTCATGGGCGTCCAGTTTGTCACCGCCACCTGGCGTGAACATGGCGCCTTTTGTGCGTTTAGCTTTGAAATGTTATGTATGCGATGATGAATAGGCTGAGAGATTTTTGTGCGGGCGATGGACTGCTTAAGCATGGAGACGGACATAATCCAGCCCATGTAAGTCTTGAGCTCGTCGACGATGTGTAATGGCGGTCGTTTTTTGGACAAAAGAAATAGTATTGGGGAGTTACTACATCTGTATACATAGTCAGCAGATGTTCTCCACCAGGCGGAATAATACAAGTTTACAACGACATACGCAGATCCGCAATTTACGGGTGCGAGAGCAAGACCGTTGTATCCTTGACCATAATGAAGACGCTCACGATATGGGGGTCGCTTAGATACTCAAGCCTGTGAGTATCTTCGAATGGAAACGTGTCTAACCGCGCTTATTTCCTGTAGTCACTTGAAGGGGATTGTTGGTGGGTGGGGTATAGCTAGGGGAGGACTACAGCCAGCACGAATGCGGATGGCTATTTAACCTATGGGGTCCCCACGTGCCCAACACGAGGGTAAGGTATTCAGAAACACCAGACCCTTTTACTGCTTACAGCCACAAAACCAGTGTTAGCCAAGGAGTGGCTACAAGTGTTTCAGAGAAGAGTATTATTCTGAATTGTCTTCCAACGTGCTCGTTTATCCTTTTATTTTCCAAGTACACCGACGAATTTTAGTCTAGGAGACTGTATTTAAGCTCCTAACACATGCATCATGGATCAACCCGAATCCACGAGGCATTGTATAGTGTATCCACACCTGAATGGCATCTCACGATAAAACCATCGATAGTAGATTGTTTCCGCTTCATTCCTGTTTGACTCCCTACATTTGTCCCTCCCACCTCTATCAATCCCTCTGCCCTATGCTCCAGTCTACGCGCGAAAAGTGCCCCGAGGCCAGACAGCCTCTCCCCTCCGTTACATTCACGCATACCTAAAAGATCTTCCCCGCGTCACCGTAGGCCAGCCACTGACAGATGCAAAAATGCCCGCACAAGCGTGCAGCACAGCGCGGAATGATTTGAAAAACTAGCTGGTGGATCCGGCCGTCGCCTATACTGCTGCCGGCCGGGCCCGAAAAACCAACCAAAGCGTATCGCGAGTCTCGTTGTAGCACCGCTATCTGTTCCAAGAGGTACGCTGTGCGCCCAGTTTGGCGTCTGTAACGAATTCCCCTAAGATGCCGGCCGGATCAGCCTGAGGCGTGGTTATACGAGGAGCTGACTATGGTGAGTATTCATGGGACGGGTGTATTATGCGACTCCGGCGCCTTCAACATGCGGTAGTATCTCTGTTTGGTTTCTCGTGATTTATGTATTTAGTGGACGTCTGTAACCCAGTAGAGTCAAGGGTGCCCCGCTGTGTATGATATTATACAGTGGCTCTTCTATTTCTTGAGGCACCCTGCCAAGGCACACAAAGCCCGATCCCACCACATCGCCGCCGCATTCAAACCAACAAGTATCCGTCCCTCGAGATCCCGGACTACTCTTGCGCAGATGAAGCAGACGAGATACAAATGATCTGTTTGACCAACTACCCGCCGGCCGTTAATCGGACGACTGGCATGATCCAAGTCAAACCGGGACCATTTTCATCTGGAATTCGTAAAGAATTGCATCGACCATGTGTACATCAGAGAAACGTAAGCCTGTGCTCGCATATAAAATATCTCTGGGCTATTCGTTATCAGACGTGGACTATCTCGGAGCTAATTGCGGGATAACATACTTTGCAACCGCAGTACCTAGATACTCTGATCGATCCACTCAGCCACCTCGCTGCGTTTCCCCCACGAGATAACCTCGAGTCGACGATCATTGATACGACAGAGCTGCGAAAAGATAGACGGCGAAGGAGAACGCATGTAAACTTGCAACTTCTTCAAACGAGGGAGTGCATTTAAAGTTTCTAGCTCGCCCTTGAATTGATCTTGGCGGCCGTACAGCTCGACCGACCAGTAAGACAGCTCCTTCAACGAGGACAACCACTCCATTTGAATCCCACGTAGAAACAGATGGTCGAGCAACCATAATTTTTGCAGCTGCCCACATAACGTCCGACCCTTCTTCGCGCCCACAAACCGCGTCCAGAATTCCCACAATCCCATGATTGTCAAGTTCGTCAGCTGCGTGTGGTAGAAGATGTCGGAGGAAATGATGGGAATCAGGTCGTTTCCATCGCAAGTGAGAGTAGTGAGATTCGTGCACTGTGGGATGATACCGTAGTCGTCCTTTGTGATCCACAGCCGGCGTATGCGGGGCGCGATGTCACTGTCCGTTCGAAGATAACCAGCAAATTGCGCTGTCCTCTGGGGCGTGGTGAGCACGATTGGGACCACGGGTAGATACGTTAGCCTGCAAAAATCCCGTAAAGTCCGTGAAACTAGAAGAAGAGTGGTATAGTCTCTTTGTGATGACGCGCAAAGGATCGATGCTATTTCGAGGACGAGTTCGGTGGGTAATGTGGGAAGGTCCTTCATGGTGGTCGTGAGTCACGATGGGGCACTAGGGAGATGCTTCAAATATGGAATATCGGTCACGATCAGACCATGAGGAAACATAGCTGCGCCCCATCCAATCCTTGGGAAATCGCGTGTGAGGTTCACTTCCAAGGGGTGACGTACATTCGTATCAGATGATATCCACATGTTCGGAGTTTGGCTACTCGGACTCGGGCGAAAACTTCGACAACGTATAAACCAATCATAATCGACATATCCTATTGTTATCATATTGTAATGTCATTGGCTGGGTTGAGCCTGAACTTCGGTGAGGTCTGCTCTCTAGATTTTCCAGTCTGCCAAGCCGTGCTCAAGCCCCTGTTCCATGCCGAGATCGGCAGTCCCATCGCTATCACAACGCTACACCAGCAGTGAACCAATTACGTCATTATAAGTTATCAACATCACGGCCTCACTCTCACCGGCTGTGCTAGCCATAGAGTGTCTGTCCTGTCGTTCTCAGGCACGTAAAAGTTACTCTTTGGAAATCTGGGATGGCCGTAGCGCTAGATAATTTTCATACGTCGGACATATAACGTGGGTTCCTGCTAAGAATAGATGGCGCCTCTCCGGCTCAGGGAAGGGTTACGTTTCAACAGTGTTTTCTTGGGGGTTCCTCATGCGCTGATCCATGTATCTATGGAGCCTCTCATTCAGCGCCTTAGGCTAAGCTCCGATACAAGTGGGTGTATACTCATGATCCCAGAAAGCCTGAAAGTTGGGCTGAACGGTAAACGTGCCCTTTTGACGACAGACAGCGGTATGTTGTGAGGATGATTGATGGAAAGGGCATGATGTTCGTTCAGGGGGCGAATCATAGAAAAAATCCCCAGCCGGACGAACACCGGACTAAGGACCGCCGGCGTTCTCTGTGGACTATAATCACTAGTCGAGCCAGCTGTACGAGGGCTTGTATTCCTTAGTGTGTTCTACGCCGGGCCACTGGCCTGGTGATAATTTGTCCACGCTATTGGGGTGCGCACCGTATATAACTAATCACCTGCACATGTACAGCCAATTTCTTACTATAACTGGGTCCATGGGGGAAGAAAGGTGGACATATATGCGACCTTATTCTTGGTCCGTGCAGATGTTGTTTACTACCCCGTGCAGATTTATCTGCTATTCTAGAAACTTAGCATTTCAAAATCCCCATCTTATAATGTAAGTATTGTGGTGAATTAATAAAGGATAAATACTGCTAAGATAAAATCTCCCCGGGAGTATGTAGTAAGTGTTCAGCAATTCTGGCGCCATAGAAGGTACCCATGAGGGTTAGGATGAGTTCTGAGATCTGAGTACTCGTAGCGCGAGCGTGATTAAGCCATGAGCCGTGACTCTTTTAGTTACCCTTCCAGCGATTTTGCAGTTCGGTACTCATTATAGACTCTTGAACCTCACTGGCATTTTATTCCTATCAAGGAAAAATAGACAAAGCGCTTCAAGGAAGTACGTTTATGATAGATATATATTACATGAAGCTGGATCCAGTATGACTGTAATTAGTTTGTGATAATTGAATGATAAAAAGTACTACCATTCGGTGACGCCGTTCACCTTGGAAACGACGATGAATGTAGAAGACGAATCCGAATTGCACCATTTGATCGCAGCGAGTTTCTTGAGGTGTCCCAACTGCGCAGCTACTTTTGGGAACATTGGTTGTCTGAGGGGACCACTTACATGTGACTCGATCATCCCGGCGACGTGAATAATACCAGACGATATCATAATGGGATGCTTGTCGGGAATCCTGCTGAACATAAAATAGTTCGAGCTGAGAGCAATGGTGAACAAGACGAGGCTCAGAACGGGTCCGCGTTTTGTGTTGTTTTCGACCGAGGTTTGTAAGTTATATTATCAACGGTGGTGTAGTACAAACAGTAAGTCTTTATTCCCCACTCGCACCCCCTATCTGATAGAGTAGTAATTTAGCAATAGGGTCACGAACTTCAGGGATCATCGATCATCGATGGCGAGGGACGCTCTTGGTGTCCTGAAAAGGACAGGGTCAAATATACACGGCTATTGATACTACCGCCAAGGAATGCTCATTCGTTCGAGCTTCCTCGTGTGAGACGCGTGGTATCACCTTGTTTCGCTGTAGTGTTCCTCGATCATCTGGTGCCGATCGATCATCGATCATGATCGAGTCGACGTTCCTTCATTCGAAACTGATAAGCATAAGATGTTCGAGAGCTCAAGCGCTCATTCATCAGGAAAATATGAGCCAAGATAGAAGTGGTTAGATTTATTATTTTATAATGCTAACCGATATTTGAAATTTAGCCAAATGGGCACAACTATGTTAACTGCCCTCAATTTGAACTAGACAACATGGAGGTGTGCTAATTTATGCATTGTTTCCCTTGGGTTAGTTCAGGCTTGCCCCATGTTGACGGGTGGGTGGTATCACTCTCAAGATGCAATTTGAATGACAACCAACTTCAATTGGCACAGGATACTATGTGTGCAAGGGTATATATGATAGTAGCGAATAGCTAGTGGTATCTAACGGAAAGGCGAACGGTGTACAAGGATCTAGTCTACAACGCGAAAACAAACAAGCATAAAAGGGAATAAGTACATCAGCATGATAGACATAAGCATAGCAGTAGGATGGTGGTAGCCGAGAAGTATGTAATATGATGGATAATGATAAACCGTCCATGGGGAGATAGAGAGGAGAGAAGATAGATAACCAATAATATGAAGACGCGAGGTGGTAGGGAAATGACGGGGTGTAAGACGTTTAATGATTATACGGCTTGAGCCTCAACTTGAAGACACCCGGTCTCCCTGTCTCTGAGATACCCCCGAAACGATGGACTCCAGTAAGGTAATCCACCCTCTTGACACCTTTCTGCATCTCCTGCTCCATTAACCCTGGGTTGGAGGCATAGCGCTCGAGACGGCGGTGGTAAGCGAAAGAGATTTTATCCTTTTTATCTTCGGTTTCATAAGCGTACTCATCATGAGATACGGGGAGCCGAAGGCCTCTGTAGAGCCCATACAGGACGTCACTAACGGTAACGTATGATTTGGATGATGGGAGGATGACGATCTCCCACGGAAGGTATTGGGATACGAGAGTAAATGAAGGGAGGTGAGAGGATGTAGCAGGGCTGTCGCTGACACTCTGCAAATGCGGGCTGTTGCGCATAGCTGGGTTGGTGCCAGGATCAACAGAGACGTCAAAGTTAAATGGCGGCATCTCCAGATATTCATGAATACTGGATTTAATAGCCAGAGCGAGTTGGTTTGGTGAGATAGGGAGTGAGGGTATGGAAGAAGGAGGTTGGTAAATGTCAACAGCAAGGTGTTGGGACAACTGGGGAGGCGTCTGAGGGCCTGGGCTACTGGAGAGTGTGGATGACGTAGAGATAGGTGACGAGCGGCCATCCAGAACGAACCGAACCCTTCGGTTGGAATCCCTGGTCATGGTGAGTGTAGTATGTGGTGGGTCTGTGAGCGTGTTGGGTACTTGGATAAGATGATCCATGGCATAGCGTTTTTATAAGATTGGGAGATAATGGTAGTCCTTGACTCAGAGGCACTCATCTGAGATCAGATCAGGGCCGATTAAATCCAAAAGCGGTGCCGGTCATGTCACTCATGTCACCTTCACTCCAGCTCTGCCCCGCACTGCTTAACTCATCCTCCCCTTGGCTTGTGAGCCTCGAGGCAATGCGCACGTCATTTTATGTTCTGTTTTCCAATACAACATACTGTATTTATGACTGCTCGAGCATATGCGTGCGCTCGGTGATTAAGCCAGTGAACTTTGAAAGACGGGCTACTTATGGCACCGCAGCCCGCTTTCCGTACTGGGGAAGACATATTTAGCGTATCATGCCACTTCCTATCAAAGTCAGAAAATTCTGAGAAACATGGGCAACAACTCGCCACTGACTATTCAACCGTAGTCACTTAGTCACGACGTCCGAGAACACCGTGGCATTGTCCGAAAGACTGGCAGTGCAAGGCCTTCTTCTCCCAGCGTCTATAGAGCGCCCAATTGATTCCTCTTCCCCTGAACGCCCCTCACTGAGCCCGGATGAGCCACTGGCGCGCTACGAGGGATGTTACGTAACCCGGAAGAGGCGGTGTTTGAGCAGAGTAAAAACTTGGTAACCATTACTTTTATTCAGTGTCACTGCCTATGCCAACTGTATAAGGATATACATACCTCTCATTGATTGAATAGTATATGGGAGGTTAGGGGCGCTCGCCCATACATCCCATAAAGATATAATTTTGATCTAGTGTTCTTGCGGGTCGTCCGGCTCTGTCACACCCCGGAGTGGCAGGCCACGCACTGCCAAGTTCCAATAATGACCCCCTTTCTCCGAGTCATTGTCAATTAGGTACACATAGAAGCGGACTCTAAGGGTCCCACTCGTATCATAAACGGCAAGATTATGAGCATTTCTTTCTAGTAGAAATATCAACTCGTCAGCTTCTCACTAGTGGCAGTGGTTATCTTTGTAGGGCTCGGGTTAATAATCTCACAGTGCAATGAAGCTTTTCGGACGACAAGCGACACAGCCCGACACTTCCTACTCCCCAGGGGATGCCTGCTCCTCACTTCTGATACAGAAGACCTTTTTTTGTCTTGTACTATTTTTTCGGCCGCTCATCTGCTATAGCGGTCGTCCAATTGCTAATTGGCTGTGGTTCATGGTTCCTGGGTCATTCTTGGTCCTCCCATTTGACCCCATTCCGTACTTAGTTACCTTTGAGAAAATATGCTCGGGGTGGGGAGCGGAACTACGTGGCAGATAGGGGCTGCGGAGAGCTACGGAATCAGGTGTCTTGGCCAAAAAAAAACTTTTTATCTGACTGCGAGAAGCAAAGCCGGAGCTCATCCACCAGGCAAATCTCCATCTGGCCACAATCTATTTGTGCAAACGGGACAAGCCTAAGTCGCTTGGATTTCTCAGCACCGCTGGAGATTGGTGTACGGGGGGCTTATGACTATTCTGATACTTGATACTTGATACCCGGAGACAGTGGGTAGCGTCGGCATCGGTTCGCCGACCTTTCATGGGCATGGCTGTTACGATCAGACTTGTTACTCTTCACCAAGAGCTTCTGAGGACTAATAACACATTGATGGTGGGATTAGCCATTCTGATTAAAGCAGTGAATGTCCCGAGATTCCCCCTTCAAGTTCGCAGAACGATGGTTAGTGATTGAAGGATCTTCCTCTCACGGAATATTAGTCCATCTCGTACCGGTTGTTCGAGCCCGACTGAACCGAGAGATAAGTTTCGCAAGGTCTGGTGAATTACCCATGCAGCCCCATGCAGCCCAGTAGCACAATGTCTAGCTCGAGAGGTTCAATAAGCTGGTAGGCGAAAACTCCGCTGGATCTTGAAGCTTGAAACTTCACTTCTCCACATAGATCATTGTGCACTAGCATCAGTCGTGTCCGGAAGATCTTCGCTTGGAAGTGCGCTCCAGATCCGGACCACACGAATTGCTACGTTTAGATACCGGCGCCTAAACTTGGAGCATATGCTGTTAGACCCCTCTGAGAAGCAATCACCGGTTAGAAAGACAGCGTCTGTACTGGTTGGCAATCTCTTTTACCGGGAGTTTCCTAAAAGCACCTTCTTCGCTCACGCTTTCAGTCAAGTTGAGTCAGTATGATTCAATCAGACGGCATCATGAGACCTCGATCCCCTAACTTGGGGATTATAGACATTATTATACTTAGTCTGGCAGGTTCAGGGTGCTTTCTGAATCTGGGGGTGTCGTTGGATGATGATGCATTGATGGACGAGCATCAGTGATGAGTCCAAAAAGGAAGGCTGACAACAGATAGGGGCTATCAAGCACGAACGTATTCGGCGTATATTGAGACACAAGAAAGGAAGAAAGGAAAGTATCACAAATCTCGGGGTCATTAGTTTATAGAATTCCCGTGGGTTGACTACACCTCTTGAATGTCAATGATGGAGTTTTCAATCAAAGATTTAACTCCTTCATATCTGGGCTTGATGATGGCGTCGAATGCTTCAGGCATGCTGCACATAGATAAGTCATGACTAAAGAAAGAGCTACCTAGGAAATGTGCTCACCAGATGACTCCAGTCGTCATTTGAGGTAGAGGCATTTGTCTCTCCCCGTTCTCACCAAGCGGCGGTTCGACGGTAAAGCATGCAAGAATGGCTGTTGCGACGGAATAGAGAGAATCGAGAGCGAAATATCGTCCGGGGCAGATCCTGTATGATTCTTAGCCTCCTAACCACCATGGTAACAAACATCAATTTTGAAAGACGGACCGACGCCCAAAGCCAAATGCATACGCAAGAGGATCTCTAACGCTGCGATCGAGTTTTCCGTCTTTGAGAAAACGTTCCGGTTTGAATATTTCTGGCTCTGGATAAACCTCGGGATCATGCATTACGGCCCTGGTGGGAGAGAAATGAGCTTCTGGTATTAACGTGTAGAGTTCATTACCAGGCGTTAGCAATCACGACTGAACCCCCTGGGATGAAGTACCCTTTGTACACGTCATCTTCAGTTGCAGCATGCGCGACGGCTGGGGAGTAGCTTGAGTATGCATGATACAAGAACTTCAAGCACTGCCCATAATACGGACCAAGCGGTGTGACGTTCTGCCACCTCATGACTTCCTTGCACAGTGCATTCACGTATGGGAGATTAGGTTGATCACGGAAATCTGGGAGGCGATCACGCCCAACAACTGCATCGATCTCATCTTGGGCTTTCTGTTGGGCTTCGGGGTACAGAACTAGAGCCAACAAAAAGATCAGGTTTGAAGCAACACTCTGGAAATAATCAGCCTTTAGCAGGCATAACCATGGGTGCACTCTCCACTCACCGTATCAGCACCAGCTAATGAACAGAGGGCGTTAGCAAATGGGATTCAATGCTTTGGCCTTGTACTAGTAGGTTCCTCACCTCCAAATGCAATTGCGGTAGCATCCCGGATAGCCTCGATAAGCTTTTCGTCGTCAGGATCTGCATTATCCAACAAAGATTTCGCAATACACGGCCTGGCTTCGTCTGCTGCCTAGGAGATTCGGTGAGTAACAAATCGCCAGTCATCATCCCCGATGGAAAACATATCCCTACTCACCATTCTTTCTTTGAGTTTTGTGAAGGCGTCAACCCTCAGAGACCGTACATACTTCCCCCATTCTCTAGCTTGTTTCTTAAAACCGGCTCCCGGGAACCATGATGGCAAATACTTGAGGAAAGGAAAGTTGTCGACATAGTAAGTTCCAGGGATCCCGGCAATAGAAAGACTCAGTAAGGCGGTTTCTGCAATCTCGATGAAGGGGTCAGTCTGGTCTTTGATATCCATTGCAAAGACTCCTTCCATGATGCTCGCCGTTAGGTTGCTAAATGATTTTTTGAGCCACATTTTAGACTCCAAAGTGATATAAAGGGAGCTTACTGGCGGAGATGAGATTCAAAATCTTCAGGACTTTGGAGCAGGCGCTGCATGAGTAATCTAGAGTGCTTGGCGTGAATCGGATAAAGAGATCGAATGGTTGATTGATTGAAATGTTCGTTGAATACCCTCCGACGTCGCCTCCACTCCGAACCGTATTTCATGAAGGCAAAATTCCAATGCCAACCAATGCTATAACCCAGAGCTTAGACTGAATACAGCATACTACGTACGAGACGGCGAAAGCGTACAGGTCATTGAGCATTGGGAAGCTTGTCCGATCAGAATAGATGGCGGAGCGTTTTCCCATGAGATCCGTGATCGCGTCGACCGAATCTAGGATGATGGTTTGTTGACCCAAAATGCTGATTGATACTATTTCGCCTGCTCGGACCTCAGCACTCAGGAAGAGGGCCATCGTATAAGTATAGGACACCAACCGTACTCCTTGCACCAATCACGATAAGTCAACCAAGGACTATCATGTGGATAGTCGAATAGATTCCCGACAAGGGGAAGCGGCTTTGGGCCGGGAGGTAATGGTAACTTCTGTTTCGAAGATTGCTTCAATCGGTGGTAGATGGCCCAGGCCGCCATCGCTAAAACCGACAAAACCTCGAGAGACTTCAGGGTAAGCATTGTCGTTTCCTGTAGGATGGAAACGTAGGGAGGATGTTCCAACTCCAGGAAGAGATCAACTTATTTATGAGAGTAGGAAGGTTTACGGGAGGTAGATTTGGAGGGAAGGTGGAGGCAGAAGTCAAATAAGAGGTGCCACTCCCACGACGAACTTCCTGTATTTTAGGCGATGGGCATAGTATGGTTCACTCAAAAAGTAGCTATGGACTTATGCTCCCGCAGTGAAGCCGCCCTTGCCGCAACGGATCCAAAAGCAGCAAAGTATACATGACACATTCCACTTGGCATGGCACGAATAGACGAAGGGGGAGATACAACGAACTATGCAGAATTGCGGGCGTGATCTATCTGGCGTGTGGGACGCCTAGCGGGCCCTAGAGAGAGCTTGTGTCCACTCCCATCCGTGAGCCACGCGGTAGGAGGGACACGCGCTAGTAGCTTCGATGACGGGATTGTCGATCTGATCCCACTTATGATGGATCAGGTGTCACCCATGTCACACTTCTGCTCATTTCTCATATGAACGGAGAAGATACTTGGCGTACCCCAGATAGGCCGTGTCGGGCGCCAACTCTACCAACGACAAGCCGGTAGGTAACCAAAGTAATGAACCGAACATGTCATTGAGTACTCTGAGGATTATAACATATCAGGGTGATTTATTCGAGCAGATAAACAACAAACATGGACAAGTCTACAAGGGTTTCTATTAATTGTCATTCAAAATATAGTCAACGCGGTGCCTCTGGCCGTGGCCGGTTGTAGCCTTTACCGGCGAATCTTTCTTCGCGACCAAGTTACACAGCCCTAACCTGTTGTAGTGAATATCCTTTTGACACACACGATTATGCTCTTTTTAGAGGTGCTCGAGGGTTCCTTCACCTTGGTCCCAGTAAGTTTGGCTCAGCTTCAGTGCATGACTGGAATAAGAGTGTCATTATGCGTTAAGTCGAGTATGCCAAATGTCAAACTCGCATATGAGCTTGTGGATCAATGAGGCACATGATGCCCGCCTTGTCCGGAATGCCTGGAGAATGGTCATATAAGTTATATGATGGGGCAGATAATATGATACCGATTTTGAACCACAACATACCTTGAAGATCACAGAATGTCACGAGCGCTCAGTCGTTGGTGTCCAGTCCCCACCAACCGCTCAAGTTTCCGTAAGACCTTCCGTGATCAAGGTGGTCATAGTCTCAATCAAGGATGGTGAAATTCCGTTCATGAGTATGCCACCTTGGGTAACATAAGCACGCCTACAGTTGTGGAGATGATGTCAAACGGGAATTTCTCATGTCTGATATAGGACAAGATAACGGACCTCCCGGCTAGTTTCACTTGCGAGCACTTGGGCCAGCGTTCTGGGAGGAAGGTGTCAGGAGAAGGAAAGACGGAAGAGTCACGGTGCCTGTCGATGCGACGGTTCCAGGAGGAAGCGTATGGCTCGTGGGGTCGAATATTTCATCATGGGCACCGCCCTTTGCCGTAGAGCTGAGAAAACATGTTCAAGAAGACTACGAGCGGCAGTGTAAACTTGAAGACCTGATCGGGGCTGTTAGCCCTTTGGTTCTGAATAATCATTGTATAAACTAGGACAGACCTTCTCTGATCGGTGCATTCGGATATGGTAGCTTCTGGAGGACAGAGATATCTAGGATGACCCGAGAGTCGGGCATGACCTTGTCGGTTTTCCAATTTGGAGCTTCTTGAGGATGTTGGGTCGGCCCCTAGAAGAATTAAGATAAAGATACAGATGTAGAACTAGTAAGTATCAGATCCTACAATTTTGTACGTACGTGAGGCGGGCATACAATCAACGGGTGGGCAACTCACAAATTCCCTATACGCTCCGAGATGATATCGTGGTCAGGCATGGGTTCATTCGAGGAATAGTGATACTGCAGGAGGCGCTGTAACATGGGGATCTTCCCTGATTCACCAATATTTCCTGCGCTCATTTGTGCCCTCATCGCATAAACTCGAGAGCTGACCAACTAGAAAAGGTAGGAGTTAATAAAGACTGTTGGTCTGACTAGTGTAGTTGCAAATGAACCTTGGCATAATCTTGTCAGAATCATGTATCCATCACCATCGTATATTCGGGGAGAGACACCCCGTGCTAGATCACCGTGAGCGTTTAGCATCCGGCCGTTGGCCGCCGTTGGTGACTAGGTGGTCAAGGTAAAAAAAAAAGAGAAAGGGATGTTGGTCACAAATGAGTGATCATGGGTTCCAAGCCCTCAGATACGAGCCAAACGAGGCTAGTCGATGACGAAAGTTAAATCATGTCCCCCCATGCTTCCGTACGCGGCTCTGCCAGTAACCCCACGTCGTGTACTCCTTCAAAGACCACCTGCTCATTTCTCTCTCACCTCCTCACAAAACTCACCCACAGTTACACCCCAGATTTTCTAGAATTCCGGAGTGGAGACCGCGCTCCTTTTCAACCCTATTGGACATTCGCAATCCACCCAAATTCCCATTACCGGTGTTCATTCATTAATTTACCATAATGTCATTCCTTTATTTGACCTCTCTGTATGGGAACAGTCCACAAATGTTGGCATAAAGTGTGAACATCCGAGTGTAGGGGCTTTTGAGCTGCCCCCTGGAAGGGGATTGTAACCTGGGATGGGGGCAGAGATGCGAGGACAAGGGCGGGACCTTTGAGGCCATAAATAGGATCTTCTGGAGGTCGTGAGCTGTGGTCAGATGTGGAGCTATCGTGAGAGTGTATAGGTTGCCAGTTGGTAAGTTCGGGGGGGCTGATGAGTTTGACACTATAAACCCAACGTGTATTCCACCCACCGATGATACTTATTACCCTCCGGGCTCTGTTATTTCGCCCCAGTCCGAGACACATATATTGTGTGATAATGGAAAGAACGACCGAAGTTCTGCCATCGTCAAGGCCCAGCCTGGCTGGCGTCCCTACTGGACCAAAGGACAACCATGTGACGCCGTTGAGTCACTTCAAGGAGCAGAGAAGTATCTGAGACTGATTCAATTTCAGGAGGCGACGGTGAGGGTTTCTCGCGAAGGCCTGAGGGGCTGGAAAACATACAAATCGCAATACTCCTGGTTCATTGATGGGAAGTCAATTAGAGCAAACTACAGACTTGGACGAATGACTTAATCGATCACCACAGAATAGGATGTCGCTCCTAGAGGGAATTCTGCGCTTCGAGGTTCTTCTGAAGCAGATACCAGAAATGAAAAAGGTATAACTATTATTAACCGCAACTTGAGTGGCCTAATACCCATAAAATCTAGATACTGCCGGTAAGCATCGAGAGAAGCGCAACGTGAGAAGAGGAGTAAGGATGTACGAGTCGAAGAAGTATCTGAACTGAGCAATCATGAGCATGGTGCTACTTACCTCACACTGAACACTACCAACGTAGTGTAGCATGTGGCTCGGTGTATTAGAAGTTTGATGTGACCTCAACTCCGAGGTTCTCAGAAGCACCATCCCTCAGGATCAAATCGATCGAAGCTATGCCTGTGGATCTTCAAATGGGTGTTTGCAGGGGCCAACCATCTCACTAGGATGTGGTCCACAAGTGCATACGAACACTGTCAACAGAGTACTAGACTAATCCCGGTAGCATACATTTTAGAACAATTTCTCCCCAGTTTGAATTCGGGACTCTAAGCATTATTGAGGACAAGGAGGCCCGCAAGCTTATCAGTATGCTGGGACCGTTAGTCAATATTTCAGTGCTAGTCGGTGCTAGTCGAATGTCTCCTTTTCTAAGTCATGACCTATCATCATTAAAATGGTAGCGGCTTAAAATAGCTTTCTCGGCTACTTGGAAGTAATAACGACGGACCGATAGCCGTAGTATCCATAACATCAGATGTAGTCTCGTACACAAGAAGCCTACGATTGGAATGAAGCGAGTGAGAGTAGCATCAATGAAGTGGATACAGGGTTCAAAACCCTTGGCTACGAAGATAACTGTTTTTGTTCTTCTAAAAGGTCCGTGTCGAAGGCCATCAATGCTCCAGATATTGTATTCCAATTTCTTGAACAAGGAAATGAATGAAGGGCATTCCCGTAAAACGTTACGATCATCACTGTTGCTAAGGAACCAACATAGGCATGAGTATCTCCAGATTGAGAGGCAACGGGATAAGTATGTGGGGCGCGACAAAACCTCGACGCGCCGTGGTCCATGGGCATCCGAGTGCACGCCACAATACCCAGACAAAGATCGTTAGAAGTAACTTCTGCATATCATCTGATACTGCGGAACCCTACTATGACCAAATATCGATCAGGATATCAACCAGTCATCCAGAGTTTCAGCGCTGGGGTATGTTTCTCCATGTTTGCAGATGTAGAATCATGTGTCAATACGCGAACGGATGTCCCCCAGCGTATCAGAGTAAAGGGTCTGTTGGTCCGACCCTGACATCTCAACGGCGTGTTTTATCCCCAGCATTGCGACGATACTGGTGCCCGAGCAATATCATTTACAAAACTTGTCGAAGACAGCCATCAACCGATGATGTGATAGATACCAAACGCGAGAGGGTGCGACGACGAAGCTCACGCAGATGTTGAAGTGTATTCAACCCTCAAACGATGCCGTTCGGCAATCTGATAAAACACTTGAAACGTGGGGTTAGTGCCGTGATGCAAAATACCTGTATTATACTTACATAGTAGCACGGATAAATTGCCTTCCGACGGCTGCTCCGATCATACGTGATTAATTGATTTCTGACGAACACACAGGACTGACTTCGATAGGAAAACCAATGTAAGAATGCTCGCTATAGTCGCGCTTGTTTTTTCGGGGGTAAAAGTACATATGCCTTAAGCATCAAACATACGTTAAAAATACAATGCCCTGTCCATAGAAAAAAATGCCAATGTGAGAGAAGTGCGAAAAGATAAGTAAAACCTAATTACTATTCGTGGAGGAGATGGAAGAGCGATGATAGGGGGAAGGAATGGAAGGGACGCGATAGGGGTGCAGGTGAGTCAATTATAAGGTGTAAATTTGGGTTCATCCGACCCTATAGGGACAATGGTATCTGGTCTTGCGACGTTCCATAGACACTTTCCCAGCCGGCTGCGCTCACACCACGTCTCCCTCTCGCTGAAGCCCCGTTCGCAGTGTACGACACGTAAGCGTTTGTCAATTGCCTGCAGGCCTTTGGCTAGCTCCTGGGGAGCGGCGCCGGTGCCACGTTGCCATGATGTTGTGACAACGATGTCCTCCAAAGTCTTCATGTCCCCTAGTCTTGAGATGTGCCTCAGGAGGAAGTCACGGTATATATGCGACGCGAATGAGAGCTGCTTGAGTGATGTGAGTTCATTGGCGGGGAAATCAGGAGGAAGGCCCTCGAAGTGGCGTAGGTGGGTGATTTGGGAACAAAGTTGGGCGGCGTGCGGCGTGCACATGACGTCTTCCCATGGACTCCAAATAGTCATGATAGTGAGCTCGCGTAGAGAAGTGTGGCTGAAGGTAGGCATGGATGAGATAGAGACGAGCAGCTTGCTCTGACAGGCAAGGGAGATGAGATTGGTACAGGCGCGCACGATGGAAAGTTCTGTTTTGGTGCAGGAAGTAGTCCAAAGATGTTGAACAAACTGTGCTGCGTCAGGATATGTCTGGAGGAGACTTGCGAAATTATCGATAGCCTGGCCCGAGAAGAGGTGGATGGGTACGTGGCGGAGGCATACCAGGCGGACCGCCTGGTACCAGTCGTACGACACGAGGAGCCAGTTACGGTAGTCGGATTGAGAGTTGGCAGAGGCGAGTTTGGCGACCTCGAGGACGAGTTCGTTAGGAAGTGCCCAGGCGCTTGCGTATTGCGGTTCCATTGTTGTTCGAGAGAGGAGAGAATGGTGTGTAAGGGGCAAGGGAGGGCATACTTATAGCTTCCCCATACATACTTTCTATTCAGAGTATCTGGCCAAGCCGTTATCCGAGCCACGCGGTTGGTCATTCGGGGTTACGAAAATCCAGCTTCCCCGTTCTCGCTCTCCCCGCGTCACGTTATCAACTTGTTTACGGCTGACAGACTTATGCCCGAATCGTCCTAATCTATTATGCTAAGCGATCACCTAAGTACACTTCGGTAGCTTGACGTCACCCTGAACCTCCCACTATCCCACTTGTTGTCCGCTTCTTCACACACACAATTTGTTCACAACTTCCTCAATCAATTGTCGCACCTCCTTTTTGCCTACACCACCGTCACCTTCCCAACCATCACCTCTTCTTAATTTTCCTTGAAGTTTTTCTTGTGCTTGTAACACTTCCAACAAAGGTTTCAACTGTTCATCATAGAACGGCGACAGCCGCAGGAACAGGGCTAGCGAAGCCGTTAGGCGATGCACTATTATTAACACCATCAGAATGCAAAAGTTTATCCACAGCGGCATCGTTCACAGCAGGAACTTACCAATTTCTTCGTTCGCAACCTCTCGGCTCAAAGCCTCAACAATTGCACTGATGAGTTCGACTTGCCACTCTTCATCTTCGCCGACCATATGCGGCTGGATACCCCTTCCATTCCTTATTGCTTCGACTCTACCATTTTGTAGCCAAGCTCCAACATTGAATGCCAGACTCGCAGCCGCAGTTCTTATTGATGCGTCTTCATGCAGTAAACTTTGCACAAGCACTGACGTTAACTTTGGCTTGAGAGCGCTGTCGGTCAGAAGTGTCCGACCCAAGGCAGGACTGGAAAAGCTATTGCACAGCAGTCGGAGAACAGTTAGAAGAAAATTCCTTCTTCCACCTTTGGAGGATCCGGACTCGAGTACCTCAGTGGCGTTCGGAAGGATGATGCCTATTGGTCCCCCAGATGGAGAAGTCGACGGGGCGGTGGCCCAAGAGCCGGTAGCGGGATCAAGGAACGCCAGCCGCCACATGTCAGCGAGTGGGAAAAGAGCATCCGCGGGAAGGACTGTCATCAATGCTGCCGTAACTTGGCTCCAGGACTGCAGTAATGCAGGGATGCTCGAAATCAATGGGGCTGAGGCTTTGGCTCCATTGGGCAATGCTTTGGGAGTGGTAAACCGGGCTTTGAGGTATGGCGCGAAGCTCTTCGAGATAACAGATTTAATCTGATCTGGAGTCGGATTAACTGTTGGTGGCCATGACACTTCGTCTATAAAGGAGAAGAATTTGGAAACCATATTATCCACCGCAGGCAGCTGGGTGAACAAAATTGGGTTCAACGACATTTTCTGGATAATAGGAATGCCAAGCCGAGTATGGGGGTGAGCTGTAGGGAATAAACATCTATCAGGGTCGCAGCAGATAATCATCTCATTTGTTCGCTTACGGGGGTACGCTTCGTATATAAGAAGGTCAATCTGCGCCCTGAGCTCCGCCGCATCAACTCCCTTCAACTCAGCTTTCTAGAAATTGGCCGACAAAGGCTAGTTCAGACCTTCATCTCCACCTCGGCGCACAGCAAAACTTACCTTGTGGCCGTCTAAGAAAAAGTAGAAGGTAGGCGTAGCCCTAATATTCCACTCCGCAGCAAGGTTTCTACCTAGACCGACGTCAATGTCAACCTTGGCGAACGCGACCCCCTGCCGCCCATCATGAGGACCCTTCTCCTCGGCCAACCTTTCAAAGATCGGCTCTATCATTCGGCATGGCGGACAAGTCTGGCTCGTAAAGATCGCCGCGGCTGCCCTGTGAGACTTCAAAAAGGAATTGAATGACGCAGGGTTGGTGATGACATGCATTGGTGCTGTGATTGATGAGCTTTCGGTTGGATGGGCGGACAATGGTGCTTGGGCCCGATTGGCCACAGATTGGACGAGAGAAGCAGCGAGTTGAGAGTCCGCTGGTGCCGGCGCGACGGCTGGTCCACCAATAGACGCTTGTCCTTGGACTGGGCGCCTGTACATTGCGTCAATTGTTGGACGGAGTGCAGCCCCGAAAGGCGTAGATAAAAAATCACTCGGGAGATCTGTACATTGTTATAATGTCAAATAAGCTCGTGAAATTGAAGAACAGGGCGCACCTTTGATGAAGTCGGGTATTGACCCCCCAGTAAGAAATCCAACGACGTCATTAGTAAATGAATTACAGTTAAAGTCTGACCCATAACCTGTCAGAATGGATGGGGAATGATGGTTGCTGCATTTACTTGCCTAGCAAATGGTACTATTGTGAATGAGCAAAGTTGGATTTGATCTCTGTCGTATGCGATTATATGACGTACTTTGTCGGCGGTATAGTGCTCCCTTATATCCTCAAGGTACTCGTTGAACGTCTCCTTATCGATTGCCGTTTCACCCATGTCTATTATCTGTAGAGGTCGACCGTGCTGCTCCCGTATGAATTGTCAGGGATATTTCGAAAATGCAAAGGAAGCCTTACATGAGACTGGCCAGGCCCGGTAATGTTGACACCTTGCCCATAGAATATTTCGCGTCCAAATACGACAATAGAAGTATGCCTTGAAATGTCAATGTTCAGATGATTATTCACAAATGTCGAACATGTGGGGAGGTCCTTACCAAATCCCGTCTATCTGTCGACCAGTGAGCTGCACAGAAAGCGAGCGTGCCATTCCGTTGCTGAGGTCATAAACGTAGAGCTTGACGGGCGCAGACATTGGGATAGTAAGATAGATGAAGCGGTGACGAAGTCAGCTGCATAACCATCATTTATAGATCGATGCATTAAGCATAGCATTTAGCGCCTGCCAGACGCGTCACCGTTGCCATCCACGTGAATGATCGTATACTATAAGTATATCATATATCGCGAATGTTCTCGCAAGTTCGCCCAAGGCAAGCGCTTGAGCACCCGAGAAGCCCGATGTCCCAGTCGAATTTTTTCACATCAACGACCTATATGCCATGCCGACCAATTGCCGACATGCAGATGCAATATTGAAAACAAGTCGTGGAATCTGAATGCCATATATGGGATGCCAAAACACCCCACGGTTGTTTTCAACGTTTCTCGCGACTCCTTGGTATGAAGTATGAGCAAACTCGAGTTCTGTTGTCAGGAATTCCCGATCGTATCTATTTCCTCAAGACCAAGTCGTAGGTTATACAGGTTTCCGTACAGGTATTTAACAATACGTTGGGTGCATTTCTTCGTGTTCACTTCAGGCCACCTCTGGTGAGCCGAGGAGGCTATAATGGGACTAAACTTGTTCTATTGTGACTTTGTTCTAAGTGGTATATCAGCCTTGTGAGCTCCCATTAAAGGCCTGTTGCTCACCTTATAGAAGGCGATGTATCCTTCGATATGCTTAGCCTTATCTGTAGTTGTTTGAGGGTAGTACCTTCGTGACGAAAGATAATCAGCGCTGTACTGTCGGCTGACTAATGATGAAGATGACCCACCAGGCAACGTCCTTGACCTCCTTTCCGTCAATTACTGCATTGTAATATGAAGCGGTCCTGCAGACGTCAGGTCATGGTATGAAACGAGACCGGAAATCACATATCAAGTATGACCTACCCTTTCCACCCGCACACGGTCCTATTTGGATTGTCAGCGAGTGCCGATAGTCGATGGACGTAGCAATGGTCTCACTGGGTTTTTGAGTCGCTAAATTCGCTCTTGGTCACAGCATCAGGAGGGAAGTAGTGATTCCCTTCGACGACGATGGTATCACTGGACTCGGCGAGTACGTGGTCTCCGATGGTGACTTTGACTGTCGGCATATTGAAAGAAATATCGTGAAGGAAAGAGCTTACTTCATACTCACTCTATACTTATACCCACTTGTTTTTGATTACAAACGACTCTCATCGGTTTCTCATAATGACATCATCCTCAGGCGTCAGGTGGGTGTGTGGGATTAGTGAAGCAGATCAAACTTATCAACTATAGAGCCAACCTCTCGTGACATTTCGAGAATCCCACTTGGTGATGCTCGCTTATGATGAACAAGCATTCTATGTTGTCAACATTCATACTAAGCCTTTCCCGGTCCTCTTACTCAGCCTGCCTAGCCCTAAACCCATAGCAATGAGGCAGAGGTGGCATCACAGTGCACTTGCGGGTCTCTGGAGCGGTTTATGATGATACCTTCAAGTTCCCGCCAGGTTTATGGGCTGAAGGAACTGCCGGGGGAAAGTTCGATAGATTTTGGACCATAACATATCAGTAAGCTGAAGATCGGTATTCTGGCTCCTGGATATTGGTGGTGTCATTCCGTGGATCAAGCGAGCAGAACTACGCAACTCGCTTCAGCAAAGTTTATCCCGTTCGGAATCTCCGAGCTAGACTCGAGCACTGGAAGCGGAAGAGTCATACCGATCGAAACGACCACACGGGCATCGTTTTTTTTCCTGGCACATTAACAGTACCTATATTCGAGTCACGAAATGCGGCACAAACTCACCTAGCCCCTTTGACGTTCTAGGTGGTTTACGCTAGTCGGTTGTGTGATCGGCACAGTTTCTAGTGAAATGCAAGTAGAGGCGGCGGCGAGATAGAAGAGCGCGTTAGAGGACCGGATTATGATTCCGGGAGGCACTTCCTTGGCCTCTCGCGCCAGCTGCCTGGATCGTGTTGTTGGAGCAGTAGCCACGATGGTTTTCTCGGGGGCATCGACACCAGAATGGGTCATCATAATGGAGGAACTTGTGCCGAGGCCGTAATTCAGAGGAGCATTGGTCTCCCGTGGGTCAGCAGAAAGAAATTTAATGCAACATATGTAATTGTAGGTATACGCAGAATGTTCCTCTGGAGTCTCCTACCAGAGTGATGCATGGGTGAAGAGAATCACAATATCCAGTTTGAAATATATGATTGATGAAATTCGATGGAGAAAATGGTTGTCGCAACTCGCAACACAACTTGCACTTGTATTATATTATTGGTATTAACATATTCCGATTACAAGACTACATCGATCATGAAAAATCTGAAGGAAATTGATGGGCTGGTTGACACAGGAGAATTGTTTCGTCCCATTAGATGATTGGCGACTGTAGCAATATTGAAGATCGTTGCATTGAGGTTATTTTAATGGGATGCGTTACCATCAAATATTGCATTTCAAGTGGATCTGGCGTCGACAGGGGCACTAAGCTAACGCAAGGACGTGGCCATCGACACTGAGCAAAACACCCGGAGCATGAATAGATTGACGGAAGGTTCTGACTGGGCAATGGTCGCCTGGGCATGAATGACAAAAGCGGAGGTCAATATTCGACTGTCGTTGTTTCTGTTCTGGGTTGGTGTGATCACTCCGTTGATCAAAAAGGGGGGCGACCGCTGATCTCGACTGACCAAGGGCTATTGCAAGAATGAGAGTAATAGAATACAGCTATAAAAATATTAAATGTGGTTTAAAGGGTTGTGAAACAAATCTTGTTCCTTATGTGACAACAGGCTACCATAACATGATAGGATCAAGAACGACCGCATGAAGGGTGGGATAGAAGATTGGCGGCGGTTGCTAGAGGCAGCCAGATTCCAGGTTTGTGCCGAAAGCGAACACCATGACCCGCTGTGCAGTCATTCCCGATAGTAAGGGGTGTTAACAAATAGGAAGGTGGACAGGGGCCATGAAAAATAAATTATAATGAAGAGGTATGGATTGTGACCCATGTGACGGTCACGATATGTCACAAGAAATCGTACCTGTGGAACAATTGGTTGTGCAAAGTGTCTTGAGCACCTCGCATCTCTGACGCCGCGTTTCAGTGTCAATGTTTCGTGGATTGTTACTATATATTACAATTGATAGATGCTGGTTAGACTGCATTAGGATGAAAGACGCAACAAAGCGATCAAGTCCAATAAGGATAGCAAGGGGTATCAGGGAGGAGGGGTGTTCAAAAACCGTCCTGGGTGTCGTATTCATCATCATCAGTGATTCCATGCTGAAGTTTCCAACAAAAGTGTAAGCACAGATCACTAAACTGAACGACCATGGAGTTACCTCGGCTTTCCATTGTCTCATAAAAGTTCTTGTTGATCGAAGTATTGATTCGCCTGTTGCACTCTTATCTCCCCCAAATCCAGTCTGCTCGCACAACAAACAACATGCGCGGGCAAGCGCTCTCTCTGTCTGCGCAACCATGCGTGCAAGCCTCAGACTCCTTCCGCCCTCCGCTTTCAGCCTCCGAACAGCAACCCCCATTACCCTATCATATCTTCCGAGAGCGTCTTCAGCGAAATGTACGGCACTTTCAGCGCGAGAATCTGTCGATGGGTCCTTTGCTTCTTCGGCAAGAGTCATTGTAATAGGGTATATGGGGTGATCCTCCGAGCCTCGAGAAGACCATCCGTCGTGGTGATGGTCGACGTCTGAGATGAAGCCATCCATAATGCGATATAAAATAACAAAAGTGATGTAGCCCAATCCTGGTACACGCCGGCGAGTGCCTGGTATCTTTGCGCTCAGTAAGTTCTAGGGGCGAATGATGAATTAGGCCTAAAAATGAATAAAACAAAAAACAGCGTACCTCAATGCCTATTACAGCGGAATCTAGCTCTTCTAACCATTTTAAATATAGCTCCGTTTCGATAATTCGGTCGGTCTTATCCACGCGCTTCTTAACATTGGTTTTGACGACATGGAGCAGACTCTGTACATGTTGCACCAAAGGCTTTCCTAGGGGGGAACATTAGAATCAGAATTAACGTCGGAAAACAAGCGTACCGTATGGCAAGGCTTTGAGCTCCTTGATGGCAGAAGGATCAGCTTCTGAGCGACAGCGTCTCAGAGTAGCACAAAGATCAACCTCTTGAGGCTCGTTGTAAGCCTTCCGCGGTGCAACTTTGACAACTATCCTGGGTAAATGAAAGGAACTTTATTGGGCAAGTTGACATACTGCGACACGAAGCGGGGGTGTTTTCACTCGGACAGGGAGAGTTGATATCTCTGCGGGCGCGTTTTCGGGGAGTCACATATTCATCTGTTTCGCTAGAGTGCACACTGAAAGACCGCTTCATCGAGGCTTGGGGCATTAGGGACACGGGGACAAGACGCGAACCCGCGCTGGCTGTAATTTCAACTTGCTTTATGGCAGGCTCAACCGCGTCACATCCACGTGACTACAACACCCTACAACATACAACAGGCATACACAAGGTTTACACATGGATCACAACTTCGCCTTGACCTCTTGCTGTTGTTTCAGCTCCTTTGCGCGGTCGCGAAGAACTCTGCGCAATAACTTTCCACTCGGGGAAGTGGGAATGACATCTACAAATTCGACCCCACCCGCAAGATGCTTGTAGGCAATTTTGTTGTTAGCAACGTGCTATGCATGAGCGATTCAGCTCCTTTGCTTCAGTCATTACGAGGGCGTGTATACCTTTATGATAGAGGTTCTGATCACATCAGCTTCCTTAGGGTCCTGGGCAGCCTTCTTCGCTGCGTCTGCCCTCAATACAACAAACGCCAGAGGAACTTCGCCGCCTGGCTACTGTCAGTATGCTGGACAACAGAATAGCGAATGCACGAACTGTAGTCATCCGGCGCGCCAACAACACACGTATCAAGTACGTCCTTGTGTTCCAATATGCACCCCTCAAGTTCAGCGGGAGCAACTTGGAATCCTTTGACCTGGAGTCAATGGGTTGGCGCATAATTTACCAGGAAATCTCTGCCAACATCTCACCTTCATAATTTCCTGTAGCCACACCATTAGAATAGGTCGAAGAACGCCTACTATAGAGATATACAATACACACCTTCAAACGGTCAAGGACCCATACTTCACCATCCTGGTCAATCTTGACTTCGTCACCAGTCCGAACCCAACTACGCGAGGAATGATCATCAGTATATTATACGAATATGGCAAAAACGTACCCATCGACAAAAGTCTCCTTTGTCCTAAACGCTCAGGAATTCAGTTTCACGACTTCGTCGGGTTTGTGATGTACTTACGCTTCCGCATTGTTCAGGTAGCACAACGCATTCGACGCAGACCAGATGATGAGTTCACCAGGCTCATTATAACCCGCCAGTGTCCCGTCCTGCTTAACGATCTTGACAACTGTCCCTGGTACCAACTTACCACTGCCTTACAACGCGGTTAGCGTGAAACTGGGGGATGTGCAAAGTAAACTCACTTCCAGAGATACCCCGCTTCTTATCTATAGACCACATTGTAGTCGCGGTACAGGTTTCCGTCATTCCTGGTCCCCGAAATTCAGTCACTATGACGACTATAAATCGCTGTAACTAACCGTATGCCTGCCCGATATGCGCATCCGGGAGGAGCTCGAATAACTGTTGATTCAACTCATGGGACAGAGGTGCTGCACCACACATGACCATCCGGATATATTCATGAAGCCTGTAGTTCTTGACAGCTGGGTGCTGAAAAGGATATCGATTGATGCAAAGCTAACGCGAGGATGCAATGGAGCAAACCTTGCATAGTAAGATGACCATGGGCGGTACCAGGCTACCCGATATTTCACATTAAGTCCAGAAGTCAAGACCTAAAAGCACTCACTACAGATGACTGATCTTGTGGCGGACTATGCTTTTGAGCATCCCCACAAAATTAAATTTGGGAACAACGACTATTGACATCTGACGCCACACAAATGAAGATTACCTTTATACGGAATGGCGAAGCAGACTTACTCTGGAGAACAGGACAAAATGTAGCTAGAGAATGAGTTTCAATACGACGAACATGAGATTCTCCGAGATGAAATACGCACGTTAACAACCAGACCATAAATATCTAGAAAGAATGAGGTCAATTGAATCGAGCGCTTTATTGTGTTGTGGCTTACGGTACATGGGCAGAACTAACGCTTGTGTAAGTTACTGAAATCAGGAACTGAAAATGTAGTTAGGCGTACCTTGAATTGCAACATCCCCCGGTCTATAGCGACGATCCTCCCAAGGGCAGTAATCCTCGTTTACACGATTGTGGACAGCGATTTGTAAAACGTTAACGATAGGCGCATAGTGTGGTATAGCGACAGCCTGGAGAGTACCATGAGGCTCGAGCATCGGCTGGATACGGAGGGGGCGCTCACCTTAGGTCGACCAGTCGTCCCTGAAGAAAAACTGAGGAAAGCCAACTTCGTCTTTCCCTCACCAGGCTTCAGCCTCCTCTCCTCAAAAGCTGGGGCATGTGTACGACCAAGTTGGACCATATCTTCGACGGAGACCTTGTGGGTACCAGGCGAGTTCACAGTATTGAATACGAGTATACGATCGGATGAGAGCCCGTATTGCTGGGCGGCGGCCTCCGCCACAGAGATGCTATCTGGGTGAACAATCATGAGGGTCGCTTTCGTTGCCTGAACTTGGTAAAGGAGTTCGTTTGTAGAAAAATCTGGGTTTGCGCCGCTAAAGAATCGTATCATGAAAACCTGACCACTGATGATTCACAACACAACTCACGATATTATGCCACCGAGTTGATGAACAGCCCATATCGCGATCGGAAAATCTGACGAGGTCAGCCAACTCTCGATATCTACTCGAACAGTTAGATCAAAAATAGCACCGACCAGTGTGATTGCGACTATACAGAAGGACTAGAAACCATGAGCCCCTTCATTGTGTATGTCTAGACAAGTTAGCTCCTTACCGACATCATCTTCACCAATGCCATATTTGTATCGCAATGCACTTGCGAGGGTGGTTGTCCGACCTCGAATCTTATGATGGTATGTTTAACAACAGGAGTCCTCCCATAACAGAATAAACTCACTTCTTGTTCGCCAAATGACCTCCCCGTTGCATCATCTATGAACCACGGTACCCCTTCCTTCGTCTTTGGCCTAGCGGGGTGTTTGGAATCAAACACAAACTGACCGATTGTCTGGTCATCAGGAATGAGAGATTCGGGAAGCGGTCGCAGTGAGTGTATTTCCATGATCACGACGCACGACGTGGAAATTGGTTAAACGGAAACGGCTCAATGCCACGCCGTTCGCTAAATACCAAGAGATTTGATTCCCGCTGAGCCATACGACATCATACCTGAGGTTATGAGAACCTTTCCACGCGTGATGAGGTCAAGTGTACCAGCGGCTTCCTAACGAGGCAGTTATTACAAATATGATATCACACACTCAACACAGAAGCCATGACAGCTCCATATCGACTGCCATTGAGGATGCTAGGGGCATGCTACCCGCGTGTCTTATTATGCAATAAATACATTAGTATACACTACACTATTCATATCCGTAGCGTTCTGATCAGAGCTTCGAGTGGTACACTAACTGGTTGTTTTGCAATCCTTCCCCTCGAACACGTTGTCGTAAGACCCTCCGTAGAAGCTTCCCGCTGCCGTTTCTCTATAAGTTCAGTTAGTCAATACCACTACACAATAGCGGAAGGATCATCCGTACCGGCATTGTTTCAATGAAGCGCACCCCCCCATCCAAGTGTTTATAGCGGACCTTTCGTTCGGCAATATACTGGTGGCTTGAGCGGACCAGACAAATAATAATAAAAGAGAGAAAGATCACCTTCTGGATACTCTCACGAATTCTCGACGCAGCCTGTGGGTCTCGTGACATCGATTCACGAGCACTGGGCGATGGTACAACATAAGCCAAAGGAATTTCACCACGATACTCGTCCTCGAGGCCTATAACACAGCAATCGACAACGTCAGGATGACCGAGCAGTGCCCCTTCGAGTTCTGCCGGTGCCACTTGGAATCCCTTGACTTTGAGAAATTCCTGAAAGGAGAGGTCAGTCACAATATTTGATAGTAATCTACTTGAGATATTACCTTCAAACGGTCGTTTACAAACACCTCCCGATTGGCCCCCAGGACAACCTGATCTCCGGTTCGTACCCATCTGCATGATCGGTGAGCCAGGTTCCCCGACCTCAATGGCCCCCTTACCCGTTAACAAAAGTTTCATTCGTACTGTCACGGTCGTAAGGTATTACATTAAGTAAGAAGAACAGGTCGAGAGGAACAGCAAAGGACTCACGCGGCAGCGTTGTTCCAATATCCGAGAGCCGCGGCGGGGCCTCTCACAAAGAGTTCGCCCAATTCTCCAGCTTCTGCTAGAGTACCATCAGGCCTTACGACACGGACCTCAACCCCTGGGAGGAGTCGTCCGCCACCTTCATAGGCGTTAGTTCCTTCATAACTCCACCTAAGATCGGCCAGACATACTTCCGAGGGGACCGCGCTGCTGGTCTGCAGACAACATAGCTACTACGGTGGTCATCTCCGTCATCCCTGGATATACCGTTAGAGAAGGGGACAGGAACTCAACCTAAAGTTCGCATTACCGTAAACTTGACCGATTTTCACTGAGGGGAAGAGGGTCCCAAGTTTCTCCTGTACCTGTTGCGATAGGGGGGCAGCACCTGGGGCCATTATATCAACACCCATCTTGATAGGAGGATCTAAGAAGCACCTCACCTATCATGAGGGATTTCAAAGAACCAAGGTCATGTTGATGGATATGGGGATACTATGGGGCGGGGTTCAGGAAAAGAATGCGCATTAATGTCACATGATTAACGCCCACTTTTGACAAAGTTGTAGCTTGAGGAGGCACGAGACTAGCTGGCATAAGGCTCGATTAATTAAAGATGCTTAGAGAGCTTACAGGAGATGTGACACTCTGTGTCTCACAAAGTTGTCAAGCATATCAAGGAAGTCGTACTTCGGGAGTACTACCAATGTCATCTAACGGCAAATGCAGAGTCAGCCAACAAGTTCAGGCCATATGAAAGTTCTCTTACCGAGCAGAATATGACAAAGTGTATCTGATAGTGAAGAACGTCAGAGGGTCTGGTAGCGTACAACAAAGAAAAGCGAACAGAGATCATGAAACCTGCAACATCTAGAAATTCGACCAATTAAAAACAGCTTCGCGCCTGAGGTGTGCCGCAAGAAGACCTACGATAAAAGGGTAGCACTGGGGAACGGGTTCAAGAGCACCATGTCAGGAAATGAGTCATAGATCGGACTAAGGACTAACACTAACCACCAAGCGCAGTGTCTCCGGGTCTGAAATATGACCCACGGGAATCACACTTTCCATTTACTCGATGGTGAAGCGCCATTTGGATGACATTGGCAATCATCCCATAGTGGGATATCGCAACGGCCTAAGGAATGGTATGGTAAGCTCAAGCCCTATAAAACCAGTCACAGAAGAGTATCCACCAGGTACCTTGGGAGTTCCTGTCGTCCCTGAGGACCATGATAAGAGTGCTACCTTCGTTTTACCTTCGCCGGGTTTGAGTGACCGCTCCACAAAACAACACGGTTGATCTAGCCCTTTGCTTACGAGACCCTGCACAGTCTCGTGGGCCAACGGGTTGGATGGAATGGTAACATGTGCACCTCCAGGTCTGTCCAATAGCACGATACGATCATCAGGGAGCCCACAAAGGCGAGCTGCCTCCAGTGAGATATTGAACACAGTAGAGTGCACAACCATAAAGGTGACGTTGGCTGTCCGAAGCTGATGGCATAATTCATCTACAGTAAATTGCGGATTGGAAAAACTATGTGAGTGAGTTAGAAAAAGTCTAAGGCTCAAAGAGAACATCCATATGCATACGTTACGATCCCACCAAGGCGATGAATTGCCCACGCAACCATGGGGTAGTCTGGGGGTGGTGCTCAGCAGATGTGCCAGAGGAGTGGAATACATGGCGGCTTACCTATGTGGTTCGGACTCATGATCATAACTGAGTTCCGAGGACGGTCAGGAAAGTATGCTCGAGATTGTTATAGAAAAGGTGTACCCTTGTCATCTTCACCTACGTGACCAGCTTCTCAGAATCATTCACACAGAAACTCTTGGAGGTGGGCGTACCAATGCCATAATTCGAAGCCAACGCATTAGCCAACCCGTACGTGCTCTGCCGCAGCTAGAAACAGCTTGGTAAGGACGAGAGCAAAGTTAATCACAAGAACCCATACAAAAGCTCACCTGTGAGAGGCTTGACGTTCTCTTGGTCTTACTGTCGATGAGACATGGCATGTCGTCATCCAAACGTGGGCGAATCTCGTGTTGATGGTCAAGCATGAACTGAGCTATGCTCAGATTATCAGGTATGTGAGGAAGCTGAAGGTCATTCCCGGTGTACAAGTCGGCCATGACACAAGCAGGCCACAGAGGTCAGCGGAATACCCGTAGATGATCGCAGTGGTAGTGATAACGTGTGTGCGGCGGGTGCCAGTCAAATCCACATTCATCCTTTCCTCTCCCGGGATGATATATGAATGCCCGGCTTAGACGCCGAAGCCAAAAATCGGACCTATGAGAACGAGAAGAAAGAGGCGTAAGCCAGGCTTTCACGGGAATGGATACGAATTTGGAGATGAGTATAGAATTAACTGACGACTCATTCCGTGCCAACCCGAGCTTCCTGCATCCGTTCAGTAAGAAGTGATGCTGGTGCAAACCACAGATCGAATCGACCAACTGGAATAACATTGTATTACCGACCCCGATAGTGCGTAAACCCAGTAGGGGTGTAGCGGTGTCTTGTTGATGACCACATGGTATTGAAGAGGAGATAAGTAAGATCTTCTAAATAGATCGTGGATAAATCTATGAAGGTGGGAGAAGCAACACGAGGCTTTGACGGCCTGAGACGGGTAGGTGCGCTTTGGTAATATGCCGTGCAACCGTCCGACCGGGGGAACGCCTATCAGGGTAAAAGGTGGCCGAAGTGTAAAGGAAACAGAGCCGGCGTCTTCTCTTCGGTTGGAAAGAATCAAAAGATGGGAGTTAGAAGACCGGTCCACATCAATCAAAGGCGCTTCCGCTTGTCCCTCACACAGTTTGCCAAATACAATCCAAAACCACGTTTGTTATGAGCTTGCCCAATCGCCCGCGCCTCAATCAAAAACATTACATTCAGCGCAGTTTGGAGAGGGCCATTGATAAGCCGGTCCGGAACTAACTCTGCCACAGGACTCACGATCAAATCGTGAAGCTTCCGTCAAGTCTGTGGCAAATCCCACATCACCTGTCCCAATTGCCGAACAGATAGGTGCAGCGAAGATGGTGCGCATATGGAACACCAACTAAAAAGTCTTAGTGGGTCCAGTTTATTCTGAGGATTGGGAACATGGCTAACAATGAGGCTCCATTAGTTACCGCGGTATGGGACCCTCATTCTCTAGAGGATCCAAAGGGTCCACGGGATCACCGAGGGATATTGTTAACATCAGCCCCAACCCCACTTCGTCATCCTACTGATTTCACCGAAAGAGGGGAGGGAGATAAGTTGGTGAAAGTGTGAGTTTTCGAGGACCTAGTCCGGTTTATCGATTGAGAATACTGAAGACGAAATCATGATAGGCATAACTTTCACAAATCTCCCGTGTAAATAACGTGACTGGATCAGTGAGAGCGCTCGTCTATTACTCGCTCCACATTCTTGCACTATCGGCACCCGTCCCCCCAGATAATGATAATGCCATTCGTAGCTGAGAATTGCGTGATGTTACCTCGGCATTCGGACATTGCTAAAAGAGCCTACTAGAAGGCTATGTTTGTGGAAAATATCAGCCTGTTGCGAATACAACAGAAGAAGAAGCAGATGAAGAGGTATCAAGTTTGGTAGCGCGCTGTCATATGAGATGACCACAACACGAACAACTCAGAGTTTACTATTAGCATGGAGGCTAAACTGGCTGAACGATCACACAGAGATGTATGAGCACGAGAGGTGAGAGAGCGGGAGTGAAAAAAGGAATTTTCTTTTCCTTCTTCGAAGTTCGAATGCAACAAGTTTACAACCCGTGGTGGCATGAGATTGCTTCTGGTCAAATTTAGCGCCTCATACATAACGGATATACAGCAAATTTCCGGCGATCAACATCCAACCGCGGGCGCAATTGACAATCCGACGCCCGCCTTGATTAGACTACTTCTGTGCGAAGAAGAGGATCGTCTTCTAGATAATAATACTAGCTAATCGTGCGAGATGGATAATATGTAGTTTGGTCATCGAGCGGCAAGTCCCTGATCTATTCTTACAGCGAAATTCCGACAATGCCGAGCTGAGCGCTGTTGCGCCTTGCGATGAGAAGGAACTGGGTGGAGGACAGGGAAACGATAGAAGAAAAGTCGTATGCTGAGAGTGCCGAGCGAAGGTCAAACCCAAAAGCAGTTCCCAAAACCCCGTTGTACCTTGACACCTTTAGTGCAGGGTCGTACTACTGTAAACGGTATCCCCGCAGCAAGCAGGATGACCTAAGAAATCGGATATCCCTAGGCTAGGATGCCGGAGAATAGAACAAGCCGATGAAGGGGCCGAGGCGAGTGTAAGGAGAACGAGGAAGAGGCACAGCAAGCACGGCTCCACGGACGGATGATCGACACACCTGTCGCCGAGCGGCAGGAGATAACAAACGTATTCCCTGGCACATATGTCCCTGGATTTGTGTTGAAATTTCCTCTCCGATCAGGATATTTATTTACTGGCTTTAGGAGTTACAGAATTTCCACCATGTTTAACTCATGTTGTGGAGCAACTCAAGGAGGTGCCAGGAAATTGCGCTGTCGAGGGCTAAAGTGTCTGGTCCTGATATCGTTAGTGAGGGCTCCTCTGAGCTGGCTCAAGGCGAAAGCGATTTGGGCATGCCCTCAGAGAGCACTTAATCGAACGGTTTGAAATCCGGATCCCGGACTGTTAAATTTACATCGACTTATGTGGCCGAGTTTCTTCCATCGTATCCTTCCGGGGAAAATAATTATGACACAGGAATATACCAGTAGACGGAGAAATGCGAAACACTTTATTTCCCTTCACATTGGAATGAATTACACACCAATGACCTAACCTTCTACTCCGTTATGTCGCAGTTATGTCCCCATCCAGTCTCCCCTTATGACCTACCATTCGGTCAGGTCCATATTCCAGCTCCATCCGATTATCGTACCACCACCGCATAACACTACTTTTCTCTTTGTATCCGACACGCTCCATAATTTCACCAAACAGCGCTTTCGCTAGTATGGTTCTTGTCCCCTCTTCTCCCGGTCCAACAGGGTTAGTAGTACCATGAAGTGTTGATGAGGATAGTGCCGTTGGTGACGGAGTTGATGGAGGGATGGAAATGAGGATATTTTTGATCTCCTCGAGCGCTTGGAGCATGAGGACAAGTGGGAGTGAAGGTACAGTGGATATCAGTGTTAGATGCAATCGTTGCAGACGTTCGTTATCTGGTGTCTCGACCCGAGCTTTTTCCTTCCCTTTGCTTGTGACATGATCCAGGGAGGTGTTGGCGTGGATAGCATCCAAGAGAAGTTGCACGCAGTACCACGCAAGACTCAACGTTTCCTCTGGTACAGCATCAACATTGAGTCCACTAGCTCCTGCACACCGAACCAAAGCGGAATATGCCATTCGAAGTTGACTTGTGCTCAACCCCCCATCAGCCGAGTTCTATAGAATTATAAAAAGAGAATGATCAGCGATTCTATTTGGGTATCAATAATGGTCCAGAACCAAAGAACAAAAGCTGTTTAAAACATCCGCGAATTTTCGAATAGAAAATCAGATATGAGCAATGGTGGCACCCAAACATCGCTGTCAGAGGGGAAAACCACCGGGTGACAGATAAACACGCGGTCCATAGATCAGTGGAGACTGGGTGGTCGAACGCCCAATCTGACTTGGGCGGCGGAGGAAGTGCGAAGAAGAATAAGAATAATTATATCTCCAGCACTCCCAATCTCAACAAGTCAAAAGTCAAGTCGTGATTCGGGCGCTATGCTATCAAACTTGGGCGCTTCGTAACGGCTTTAACATATTTCGGCGATCAAACGCGCACCACGGGGTGTAATGTAGAAGCAAATCAAGGTACATAGACCAAGTAGCACTCACCTCAATTAGACAATGTGCGTAGAACGGAACCATCTTCTTAACAAAGTCACTGTCAGTATCATTTCCACCCTGAGTTGATGACACGTGATTATCGCTGCTTAATTTGATCGTATTCGCCAGACTTTCGGGTTGCCGCTGTTGCTGCTGCTGTTGTTTCTGGGCATGGGACGCGAAGATCGCGAGAATAACTGAATGTGCCGATTCGAACGTCTCGCGATGGGAAGTATCGGAGAGATGCCTAAGTTCCGGAGAGTAGTAAGCAAGAAGAATGAGATCGAGAAGCTGATGACGGATATATAACCGTGTCCGATGGGATGGAGCACTGATACAGAATCAAATACCACCATGATCACCCGCGGTGTTTTAGTCTGATTGTCGAGTCATGCGAATACACCGGGGGGCGAGAAGAGGTATGAAGCTTCGGGTATTCGGTTATTGAAAGAATCCCGGTAGAATGCCGATAGAGGACGGGCAGACTAGGCGAGAAGAGGAACGAGAAGCGGAGTAGGGAAAAAGATCGACTTACGGCCAACACACATCGAAAGCATATTCCCGGATAGATTCCTCGTTTAGGACTGGTATCAGCTGTTCAATGCTCGCTAACACAAGTGCTTTCTTGGCATTCTGAATAGATATAGGAGCTTGGGAGGACATTGGTCAGAATTTGGTTCGCTTCTCTTCTAGTTGGAGGTGGGGAAGAGGTATAAAAATAAATTAGCTCACCTCTTGTGAATGCCGAGGATTTGAGGGAGAGGCATTGGTCCTTTACATAGGAATTAGCTAGACTACTCTCAGTTTGGGCTGCGTTCGTTCCGCCGTCTGTTTGCGCAAGGACGTCGAGTGCGAGATAGAATGTCTTTTTGAGTTGTTCAAAGCCTTGTGATGTGGACGTAACACCGCCGAACTGAGATATAATGAAAGCGTAATGTGACAAGATATGCAAAACTTGTAAAGCAAGCTGCGGTGGGGTGAGGGATGCCTCTGTATATGGCACAGAGCCTGGCTTGATGTAGACGATTGAGGCCAGGACTGCATCTGATAACATGATGGTCGAGAACAACAGAGTTTTCAGAACCGTCCAGATTGTCTGTGTGGCTGCTCGCGTTTCAGGTGCTTAGAGTGGGAAATAAATGAGCTTATATGAATAATGAAAATCATGCCATACGCACCTATGTCATGTTCGAGAACGTCTGCGAGAAGTCCCAAACTCCAGTCCAGTTCCACTTGTATGGCTATGTCTCGAAGGGTCTGCAAAGCCTGGGAAGCAGAGCGCAGCCCATCCGTAATCCTACGGTCAGAGTAATCTTCGAGGAGGGAGCGTAGGCCGTTCGCCGCTAGACGCGAAAGCGAGGCGGCGAAATTAATCACTGGGGACGACGTAACAGAGTGTAAGGACTTGGCCACAGGTGAGCTGGCCTGCGTGGTTTGTCGAAGATTAATGATGGCGTCTGAAACGCGCGTGTGTTTAACTTACAGGGATATGTACGCGATGCGCTCCCTGGTGAGTGACCGAGGAGGGCAGCCCATGTAGAAACTTGCCAGCCTGAAAAGTGGAAGAAAGAGTGGTGACCACGAGGTGGATCAGAGTGGGAAGAGGAAGCACTCTGAAACGAGATTGAGACACGAAAGGCAGGGACTGTGACGCAACAGCAAGGGCCAAGGTAAGGACATCTACAAAAATGTTTGTTGGAGTTGCAGCATCAAAGTTGTAGAAGAAAGCGAGACGCACCCTGCTCGGCTGGGTGAAACTCCTTCTCCCATTCACCGGATGAGCCGGACAGTAGTGCGTAGGAGTACGTGTCCATGACCTCAGCGACAGCGACAATCAACTCGTCTTCAACGGGACCCCTCGCCGATCCGAGTTGGATGCTGTGACTAGTGAGAGGGTGGGGAGAACTCGTCCGGTTTTTGGCTTCGAGTTCTAGATCATGGATACCCAGCAGTAACCCGGACAAGCACGAGAGTCTGAGCACAGATTGGCCCCCTTGGATACCCTTGACTACATCATCGACCCACTGGCCTAGAGCCGCGGTCAGAGATTTCGAGAAGAGATTTCCTATGCGTGAGCGAGCTTTGCTATCCTCCACCAGAACACGGCACTTGAGGTGGACTGAGTGACGAAATGCCGTGAGGAGCGATTGGAGCCTGTCCAGTGCAAAAGGTTGAGCAAGATAGAGCGCAGAGGAAACAGCAGTTGCTGCGAGCGGAGTTGGGAGCGGAACAAGGTGGGCCAGGTAGTGGGCCAGAGCACTTTGGATAGTAGCTACGGGCAGAGTTGGTTTGACATTATGCAAATGTGCAAGAAGATTTGCGTATCCTCTGTCTGTCATTGAGGAGGAGACAAGACTAGTTGGGCTTATGTAACGACGTCATAGCCGATCACTTTTCACATTCTGTGTTCATTCCAAGTTCTTCAATTTCCTCTCCCGCCAATCTCTTAACGTCATACTCACAGTATTTTCATGTCAGTTCTGATATCAATGAAAAACACAGGATACAACAACCTTTCACATGCTGTTCGCGTCTTGCGTACCCACTGCTGCTCTGAGCACACTAGCTTTCTTCGACGTCAGGACGCGCCGACCCAATGTGTACTCCATAACTTGGCCCAAACGAGCAATGTTTCAACGCAAGCTTCCTGGGAATGCAGATTCCGGATGAAAAAGTTTCACTCCAGCTCGAAACGTGCCCATTCCTCTGGCTCTACCCTGGACGCACGGTCGCCAGTCCCAATCTCAACGATTTCGTGAATGTTTATACCGGTGTATAGTCGTTCGCAACAGAGCGCCTCGCCGTGGTTGCCTAAAGCCTCGAGGACCCTTGCTCTTATTTGGAATGGCCTCCTAGATTCAAGGTCACCACATCGTGTAGTTTTGGGGCGACACACGGCGGGCATACAGACGCAGGTTGTTCTGCGGGCGAAACCTACCGAAATCAATTTGACCAATGATCGGGTTACTCGTTGAAGGTCGAGAAACTCTGAAGTCTGGCTCCTTGGAATGGAGACGAAACGAAACCGCTCGAACACGGTGTTGCTGAGATCCCCGCTTTCGCACCCCAGTACAGCCTTACCTCCAATCTTAGTCAGGAGAGTTCTCTCCTCGAACAGAACCCTACCCGCGATCGAATGAATCAATAGTAAGCGGCTCGTACCTACCGTTCCGATAACCTGGCCATATCATTTCCGTAGTGCATGTCACTATCGGAGGGTCGAAAGATTTGAGTCAGCCCATGTATCAGGAGATCGAACACAATTCCATAAACTGAAGCCGGTCAGTGTGCTCAGGGACAAAAAGGACGGAGGAGCAAAGCCAAGGTCCCAGAACAACATCCCCCTCTCGAGCTTTCGACTCGACACTTCTTCTCGTTCCTTGACTACTGCTGGCCTGTAGTCCCTATCCGTAGTTCGTAATCCGAAGTTTGATTTACGTACGGCCCTTTGGTAAGCAGTCGATGCACCTTTTATTTCCGGTCGAATTCACTCAGGCTATCTTATCCTCGCGTTGGGCGCGTGTTCCCGCCCCACAGCTTAAATAGCCATCCGCATTGCCACTGCTTGGCCGCGTACTGGACCTCTCTAAACTATACCGCACCCACGCACATTCGAGTGACTGCGAAAACCAGAGCAGTCGGACACGTTTCCAACCAGAAGACGCCTATAGAGTTGATTGAACCCCACCTCGTGAGTATCTTCATCATGGTCGGAGGTACAACGGCCTTGCGCCCGCGCCCATGAAGTGCGGAACCCGCGTGTGATGTTGTACACCACCTGCTGGAAAACGTTCTGCTGACTATCCAGATTTAGTAACACTCCCAGGTATCACCATTTCTTACGCCAAAAAAATGACCGCTATCACGGATTTCGTCGACGAGGTCAAGGCTTCAATGAGCTGGATTGTGCCCATCTCAGTGCTTACCACAGCAATACTGGGGCGCTGGCCCCTCCCTACCCATGCCGATGCCCATCGCCCACATAAAAATCCCTCAGGCTACTCACCATCACATACACAGCCTTTCAAAACTAGACGCACAAAAAGCGCCATGTTCGTGCCGGGTGGCGATGACAAACTGGACGCCCATGACCTCCAGCGCGAAAAAAATGGGGAGATGAACCCACAGCCGCTTAAAACTGCGGAACCAAAATCGAAGCCGGAATCGCCGTTCATGAATCTACCTCTGGAAGTACGTCTAGCGATTCTCGAATATTGCGCGCCTATACCATTCGAGCGCCGAGGAGCAGATTCACTTGATACCTTCTTGACCCTGTTGCGGGTATCTAAAGCTATTCAATATGAGGCGTATGTCGCTTGTTTACCGCATATACCGTTGGCGCTTTGGACGAAAAAGGGTGTTCATTCATTCCGAGCGCTATTGTACCGCAGGGGGGAGTTGGGGTGCCTTGTGAGGTATTTGTGGATTGGGACGGGGAAGTATGATGATGAGGAGTTGGGGTGGGCAGTGGATATATTGAGGGAGGCGACGCAGTTGAAGTCGTTTGCGTGTGGAGAGTTTTTACTTGCGAGGGCTGTGAATGCAAAGGCGCTGGCACCGGCTTGTGGACGGGTAACGCTGATGAATGTTGAGAAGGGTGTGGAATATGAGGCTGGGTATGTCACGCACCTGAGGTTGTGTGCGGGGACGTATTCGACGCAGGAAAAGTTCCCGGATGTGACGAGTTTGTGCTTTAATGCGAGGAGGAGGAATGCTGTCAAGGATGAGAGGATGAAGATGGAGTATGAGGCTGTGGATAAGTGGGTGGAGAATTTAGAGGGGTTTGCGATGATTGAGAGGGATGGTAAGAGAGCGTCCCCTCGAGGGTTGGGGTTGAGGTTTAAAGTGAGGAGGGATGAGCGACCGGATATGTATTCTATTTCGTTACCTGCGAGGTGGACAGAGTGGGATATCTGGAGTGCGGATGTGGTGGGTGCTGGAGTTTGGGATATATGTCGTGTGAAGGGTGAGCCTGCCAAGTAGATATACTTTTGGTGATGGACACAGCATATCGCGTTTCGAAGACATCATGTTTTCAACGAGAGACAGGCGACTCATGCGATTAGATATGTAACAGCTCTTGGTGAAACAACATTCCACTCGTTTTAGATTGTCTGCTGTCGCTCCTTATTTTCACTTTATCGTAGGGATTTTAGATTATGTTGTCTATATAATGGTTGTCTGTATATATGAAATTGGGCGCATCGGAGCCTGAACTGGAATCACATCCGCTCGATCCTTGGAACATGTCTTTACCTGCTACCAATATCTTCGCCTTATGATAACAGCGAGGCGATTGTGGCCCTTTCGGCAGCGGCTGGTGATGTTGCGATGGCCGCTACGGATCAGCTTGGTGTTGCTGGGGACGGGCAATTCCATTGACCCTCAACTAAGCTTGGCTGTGCACGCATGCATGATATTTAAGGTTGCATTCGGGACGGTGTCCGCTTTATGTAAACTGCAGCGAGTTCGGACGTTCTCATATTTACGTAGACGCCTGCTGAGCGTTCCCCTTCACATATTTATAGTCCTCGGTGAATGGTTTTAGCTGGGAAACTGGGAACAAGGGTTTCTGCGCTCGTGTCGGGGTCGAGGACGAGACCACCGAGTACTTTTATTTTGGAAAGACCTGCACCTATCGGAAGCGGCACACCTTCCGGGCGATGATCTTCCTGGTTAGATGGCTTGTGAATAGGAGATGACCTTGTTCATGGATCCACGATTCCGCTCCGGCACCGGATCAGAGATCGGACCGGGAACCGGCAAAAACCGGAAGGAATTGGATCGAGTAAGTGACGTCCATCGCGGGTGAGTGCATTTCTTCCTCGTCCTTTGGTTTATCTACGCCAATTGGTGCTTCTGCAGTCTCCTTCTCGTCCTAGAACGAAGATACCCTCTTAGCGAGACAGTAGGCGGCTGCGGCGACGACGACAACGAAGTAGACCCCGGTTGGGGTAGAGATATGGGAGGTCCACCAACTCGCCAGCAGCCCAAATGGACAGCCAACAGCATGATCGGTGAGTTCTGTGTCTGTGGCCGGGTTTCTCCCCGACACTTTCAGGTTACGACATGGTCAAGTGTGCTGATTGACAACATGTAATTCCTCTCTATCATCGCAACCGCGGTTCGAAATCCAGCTGGCGCAGGAGGAGGTCTTGTAGCTAGCATTGCGACGTGCCCGTTGGATGTCGTCAAGACTAAATTGCAAGCTCAGAGAGCAATACAGGGCCATGCAGAGTACCTTGGTATCTGGGGTGTGTGGAATTTTTCTATCTCTCGCACATATCTAACGCTTACTCATCTTTCTACATTGCAACATCTTGACATCAATTTCATGTGCCACCGTCGCAGGCACTGTCAGATCAATTCTCGTCCACGACGGGTTTCGCGGCCTCTATCGTGGCTTGGGCCCCACTATTCTTGGCTATTTACCGACATGGGCGATTTATTTCTCAGTTTATGACTTTATCAAGTCTGCTTTTGGGGACGCGCCGCTAGGGTCTATGGAGAGTCCCGCAGATGTGAAAGGCGATCGAATATACCCCGCTCCACATGTCAAGGGCTACCAGCCTGTAATAAGAGAGCATCCCTGGTCGCTACATCTCCTCTCAGCCATGACAGCCGGCGCGGCTAGTACATGTGCGACGAATCCGCTATGGGTGATTAAGACGAGGTTTATGGTTCGTTGCTCTCGTATCAATCTTTGATTCATTTAACTCATTTCCTGTGTAGACGCAATCGCGAGATGAGGTACGCTACCGGCATACCTGGGATGCTGCGTGGACGATATATCGGACAGAGGGTGTCGCCGCGTTTTACAGGGGTCTAGTGCCAAGCTTATTGGGCATCCTGCACGTCGCAGTGCAATTTCCTTTGTATGAAAGACTCAAGATACTAGTGGGTCGGTGGATTCGTAATGCGTCGGCGCTCATGGTCTGATTTTATTTTCGGCAGGGCGCGACAGGAGGAGACCATTGACGCCTCAAGAGATTCTGATATGCAGCGCTGTGTCTAAGATGACGGCATCCATAGCAACATATCCACACGAAGTGATAAGGACGCGATTGCAGACACAGAGACGGCCGCTGGCGGACGATATGAGTTCGGATGGGATGGTGAAGCGGTATCCGTCTGCCGAACGTGTGGCCAACTTAGACTCTAACCAGGCACGTTTTGTGGAGGATCTGCGTAGGGTGAAGCGAGGCGGCATCATCTATACCACGCGGAAGCTGGTGCAAAAGGAGGGCTGGACGGGGTTATACCGGGGGTTATCTGTGAATCTTGTGCGCACCGTGCCCAACAGCGCGGTAACGATGCTAACGTGAGTATGTTGACTTGTGATACTGATGAGAGTTGCTGACACTGCAGTAGATATGAGCTGCTGATGCGGCATCTAAACAGGGGGTCTCCGGGATAGATAGATAGATATTGTATATTATTTTATTATTGAATGACGGCAGTTGCGATCATGTCAACCGATGCGTGATGTGACGTGAGAATGGTTATGTGACCAACAATCACGAGTGCCCTTGAGCGCCTTCTGCTTCTACCACAGACCACCAGCACCCCGTCCTCGCTGTCCCCGACGCCCTCGACAGACCGCTCCTCGCCGTCGTCGCCGACGTACTCAGCCTCGTGCTCACCAGCAAGGATAATGCAATTGGCCTGCGGCCGTTACTCCTCGTAGAAGTGTCCTTACTTTCATTCTTCCAAATGTCTTCAACACGTCCTTACCAACTCAACCCATGGCCCCAACAAACCCCCATCGTCGCCGTACCAGCCCCCCCACCACGCCCAACGCCCTATGATGGTCGTGCGACCAAACGCCGGCGACGCGACCTATACCCAGCCCTTGTTCCCGTCGCCCGTCGACAAGTTATTGCAGACATGGATGCCATTCGTGCGTCTCCTTGCTTCTCATCCGTTGTGTTTATATTGAACTGTGTCCAATAGAGAGCGCCGAAACGCGATGCCAACTTCTCTCGGGCAACGATGTCATCTCATGCTATCCCGTTGCCGATACCGTCATCGCGCAGCACGAATGGACGTCCTTCGTCTGTGCGTACCCTACCTGTGCCCGTTACATTCGTGTTTCCGGCTTACATGCGCCGCCGCAGGGAACTCACGTCGTCCAGACCTTACCCAGACCAACCTGGTCGATATTTACCTTTTTCGGGCTGATTCCGAACAACAGATTCTTCACGAGCATAATATTATCAACCCATTCGGCCAAGCTGGTCAATTCAACGCACAGGTCAATGACTCGTGGTTCGGCGCTGCTGGAGACAAGTGGGATGGCAGCAACACCTCATTTCCTTTCCGCTGGGTAATCACCCGCAGTGACAAAGGCCTCGACGGGAGCCAAATCTCGCAGCCCATCTTTTCTGCCGTTCGTGAGTAAATTTCTTCTGTTTTGGTTTCCCGTTCTTTTCTCCCTCCCATGCCCTTTCGCTCTACCCTTACTTCGCGGATCACCTAGCCGTTTTTGCCTTTGCCCGCCTGCTCAACTCCCCCTTCTCACACGTAAAATTATTGCAGAAACAACCTTTGCAGATTCGGTCATCGCTTCTCGCTCTTCTGCCTCGGCCGCAGCTGCCTCATCTGCCTCGTCTCTCTCTGTGCTTTCATCGTTATCATCCCGTTCCGCTGCTTCCGCCGCGTCATCATCATCAGCTGCCTTGACACAACGACCAACATCAACCAATTCATCTTCCGTGCAATCGGCGGGATCAAGTTCAGGCTTTCCCCACTGGGCAATCGCCGTGATCACTGTCCTAGGTTTCTTGGCAGTTGCCTCGATATGCATCCTCGCCTTCCTCATCATTCGTAGACTACGCAGAAGGGGTCAAGATGAAGTGGAATCGAATCGTAACTCCATGGGCTCGTCTTCACCTATGATGGCAAACGCCGCTCAACAAGGATCGCCTCTGCTAGGTACGGCTTCGTTGCCACCCCCACCACACTCACCCGTGGGAACAGGAAGCGCAAGTGCTGCTGCAGGCGTGGGTTTCGCGGGTGGAGCCGCCATGAGTGAACGGGAACGCAACGCACCAAGTATCGTTTTGCATGATGGAGCATCAACAACATCAGCCGGGGATAGTGCACCATTTAGTGGTGCCGACGCGGCTATTATGGCCGATGCGTTTAGAAAAATGCTTCGGAAACCGGATTTCGCGGGGCGGCTGGAAGAAGGCGACGATAGTCCAGATGGTGGCGATGACGGAGATGACGATGATCATCGGCATGGACCTACCGGTGCTGGTCTCATTGGCCGCGAACTAGCAGAAGAAGGTCGGGATATACGGAGTGTTAGCTCAGAGCGAGGAGTCCGCGTGGAAACTGGAACAGTTGCAAGCGATGCAGGTTCTGCCGCACTTGGTCAACGGAAAGACACGCAGTGAAGCAATATACCTTTATTTTTTTCTCTTTTTTGGCGCTGAATCCCTTTGTCGCTCTGGATTGTTCTTACCCATTCCCCTTATTTCTTGATATATCTCCCCCCCCTCCTCCACCTCCCGTTTTTAGACTTCCTTGGTTTTATTTGAGGTAGACATGGTTGACCCCAACCCGCTACCTTTTTTCCCCTCTTCCTGCGTCACCCACGGCAGATGTATTTCAAAATGTCCCACTGGTTCACTCTGGGCATTCTGTCCCTGCGTGCTCTTTGTTCGTTCTGGCAGACTTGCTCTTTGATCGATTTTTTGCACTAAAGTACGCACATACACTAAAGCCCCCCATGTTCGCTCCCCCCCTTCCTCCCCCATCACTCTCCCTGGCCATGGGACCGAGTTACAAATACTTTCTTGAACTCTTTTGTTTTTGTCGTTTGATTCTAAACCCCGCTCCCACTTCGACTCCTCGACTTTACTGGGTTAATCTCCCCGTGCCCCGCATTGTCACCGCGAGTCTTCCTTTCATTACCAGTTTAGTCCCTTCCTTTGAAAACACGTCCACTCTTTTTGTTCATAGCTTTGAGCCGCTTTCCGTCCCCGAATCAAACATATGGCAGTTTTATATATCCGTTATACCTGTAGCTTTTCACCCTTTTTTTCATGCCATGCATTATATCCTGAACGGTGACTATTATTATTATTCTTCCTTTTTTTTTTCCTCCCCCTTTTCTCCCTTGTGGTTGGCGTGTGGTGTGTATATCACAGCATGTCGAAGAGCTGTCCTGCTTTGTTTCCGTGTAACTCAACTTTTTTTTTGAATGAATGTTATACGGTTCTCTTCTCTCTATATGAAGAGTCTCGAAGGCCAAATTGGATAAGTATCTTGAGGCGATGACTACTTATGAGATGATTCTTATGAGGAATGGTTCTTATGGCACGGGAAATGCCCTCTGATTTAGTTCCGGTCTCGTAACATCTATACAGAAATGATTTTCGTTAGCTTCCAGAAGACTTTCTCGAGCCTCGACCGCAGCCTTATTCAGTCGTTCGACTTCCGGGTTGCGCCCAAATGACTGGGGTTAGACTCTCCCCGTTCCACGTTCCGTCCCGTCTTGAACATATACGCGATTGGGCGGGCAGAAGACGGAGGACCAGCGTCTCAGCAGAAATTCTTGTTTTCTGATTCACATGGTTGGGATAATTTTATACCCAACTAATGGAGCTGGCTGCAAAGTACGAAAATACGCTGGAACGTGGTTGAAGGGCACTCGAGTGGTTCTTAGAACAAAAATGATACTAACGCTGATATGGGCCCTTATCAATCATGATTTTCATTCGCTGGGGGGTCAGGGCACCGAGGCCCAAGCGGCGTCAACCTCGAGGTCTCCTTGGACGGAACCTATTCCGGTGAGAACCATGGTATGTATGTGTAGTTGCTTCGATAAGGGTGTGTGTGTATGCGCGCGGTCTCTTGCTCCAACACGAGGGAACGAAAGGGTATCGGGACGCTCGGAGCGCTGTCTCTTGTCCGATTGGGTAATGGACGATGGCTGGGTTATGGGCCCCCGGTTTTTGGGTGGCGGAACGATCATCAATAATTCATCTTTCCCTATTCATGAATTCAGGTCCCGAGCTTCGTGATCGTGGAGTGGTATGCTCCTTATAATAATCATGGAGGCGGCTCAGGCGGCGTCATTGTCGCATATATAGCCTGTCCCAGAATTAGTGGGGGACCCGTCGGAGCGGTCATGCGATCTTGCTGGTGGCAAGTCGGGGGTGGCGAAATGACGATTGATGTTCGGAGTGTCACTCGTCAGCTGGGCACCAATGACGAAGAGGATTCGTCATGTACGCTTGATGTACGCTTGATGATGAGAGTGCCACGGCGGCGTCGAAACGGCGTAATCTGGCAAGAAGCTGATTGAGCATCAGGCACCGGGCGTATGTATATTCGGAGACTGGGAAATGTTTTACGAGTTAGGTGGGGGGGTCCCCGGGCCGTGGGGCTAGCCACTGCTGGGAGAAAGGTGGGGTTGGAAGACCACAGATAATTTAGAAACGGGCGTCCCTTAGCGTCCTCAGGATGTCAAGAATATTTATTTGACAGGCGAAATTCACTCTTCTGCCAACAGTGGGCGCCAGAAGGGATGTTCTACCCAATCCCTTAATTTGAGGGCTTGAATATTTCTTCCGGAAGCATTTGGCGTGTCAGACTGCCCGAGGTACCACAATTCCTCCACCCCCAGAGACTTCAAATAGTGAAACGTGCGGCGGTAGTTCATCCCAACGGCGTGAGGTCCGTGACTATCGTCAGATAGTGCAAATCTTCCACCATGTTTCAGGATGAGCTGTTGGAAGGAAGGATCAAGTCATTTGGTGTCACCCAAGGGAACAGATAGCTCACCTTGGCGACGTCAACTCCTGGATATGCAGTGTCCCACTTCTTTCGAAAGGCAGCTGCGTTCACTTCAAACAAGGCACCGTAGGAAACTGCGCATTCGATATTCCGTTCAATCTTCTCCCACACGGTCAAATAGTCCGCAAACTTGACGTCAGGAGTATATAAACGGCAGAGGTCGATGTGGCCAACGATTTCGGGTTTGAATCGCTGCAGGAGCTCGTACTGTGCATCGAAATATGCGACCAAAAACTTCTCCAACCGATCGTGTTCAGAGTCCCCCTCTTCCGTAAAACTCGCCAACGCTTTATGATAGGTCGACTCGTCAAAGTCGATGGGAATGGCGTTCACGTGGTGGACTGAACCAACGATGTATTCAATCACGGATCGATGCTGATCGAGAATAGATGAGAGTCCTTCGAGATCTTGTGGTGTAATAAATTCGGTCTCAAGACCTATGAGGAGGTTGATCTGGGGTGCATAATGAACTTTGAGGCGCTGAGCTTCTTGAAGGAAAGATATGAATTGCTGATTGAGTGCTGCCAGAGGTAATCCTTCCTTGATAGTTTCAGTTTTATGAATCGACAGTAGTGGATGGATTCACCTCTTCAGGATAGAGATCAGCTTCGCGATATCGTGGCACATGCTCCGTCAGCCCAAATACTTCGAATCCTTGCGCAATAGCTTGCTTTACTACGTCTTCCAACATTCCTGCAGCATGCTTGCAGAATTGGCCAGAATGCGAGTGGTGGCTATGAGGCATGGCTGGGTTGATGGGTTCTAATTATGATGCGTGACAAATGATCGGATTAGTCCGTAGAAATCCTTATATGCATGTTGTTGGCTGCCAACCTAATGATGGCAAATACGATTATTACATTATGCGAATACTATCAGGAAGTACTGATCAATCGAGCAACAAGATGACAGCGATAGAAGTTAAACATTAAAACACCAACTCAATACTACCATCTACATCTATTTGAGGTGGTGCATTTCCGAAGATGTGTCAAAAGCGGTGTTGAGGAATGCCTCAATCTCCTTTTTATGTTGCGTCTAAATGACAAGGACAGACGGTGAGTGACGATATACCAAAATGTGAACAGATGTACAGCTTACCTTGCTACCAGTGGCGACGGAGCTGGTGGGCTCACGGCCAGCGTAGTAGGGGTACTTGCTCTTGTGGTGTTGGGTCCTGCTGGCAGCAGTGTAAATACGGGGGCCAATATAGCTCCAAGCACCGTTGTTCAAGGGCTCCTCTTGACACCAAAGAAGATCAGCATTGGGGTATTGATCGAGATGAGGGGTGACCTATACAACGTTAGCAAGAATCTCTCCAAAGTCAAAGTACAGTGCAACGTACGAGGTCATAAGGGAATGGTGAGAGTTGTTCAACACGGCTGATAGCGACGTCCTTGATACCACGGTCCTCACGAGCCTGGAGCAGGGTGAAGTAGACTTGACCTGTCGAGTACAAATGGAATGAGTTAATGTGAATTCTACGGGGGATATTTTTCTACATACCTGTGCAGAGAATATGACGTTTGATCTGCTCAGGAGCAGCTAGATCTTCAGCTGCCTCAGGGATATAGCGCTCAAAGTGTGTGTTGGCAATCATCTCATCAAGCGTCGAACGAGCTCGAGGATGACGCAACAGGTTCTTCGAGAAGAAGAGAATAAGCTAAAGCGTAGTCAGCATCGAGGTCTCCTCGTTCTAATGATACAAAACGTACAGGTTTACGGAAGTCACGGTGAATTTGACGACGGAGGACATGGAAGTAATTAGCAGGTGTTCTGCGAGGGGAAAATGATGTCAGTTACAGGCCCCATATGATCCGAAGACGAAACGTACGTGGGGTAAACGACCTGCATATTGCAGTCCTGGTGCTGGCGCTCAGTCTTCTCCGGGGAAGGGTAAATATGTGGGTGATCATCGCAAAGCTGGAGGAAACGTTCCAATCGTCCACTCGAATGCTCCGGACCTTGACCATCATAACCATGGGGCAAGTTCACGACGAGACCCGTACGCTGGAGCCACTTGCGTTCACCGGCAGAAATGAACTGATCAATGATACATTGGGCGTTGTTGGCAAAGTCACCAAACTGAGCCTCCCAAATGGTAAGGGCATCTGGCGACACGAGGGAGTAACCGAGTTCGAAACCGAGGGTACCAAACTCGGAGAGGGAAGAGTTGCAAACAACGAAGCGGGCTTGATTCGAGCCGAGATCATTCAAAGGAACATATTGCTGCTCGTTGGCCTGGTCATGAATGACGGCATGACGCTGGGAGAAAGTTCCCCGCTCAACATCCTGACCGGACAAGCGGACATGGATTTTCTCCAGTGCGAGAGAACCGAATGCAAGGGCCTCGGCAGTCGACCAGTCAATATTCTTTCCCTCTTCGACAGTCTTTCCACGGGCAGCGAGGATACGAGCGAGGTTGCGGTGAGGAGCGAACCCTTGAGGGTAGCTGGAAATGGCCTTGCCGATGCGGCCAAGGGTATCGGCGTCGGAGCCGGTCGGCCGAGTCGGAAGTGTTTCCTCGGCAAGCTGTTTAGGTGAAGGGAACCCGGTCCAGGCGGCCGACAACCATTCCTTGCTGGTAGGAACGTAGTCTTTGGACGCATTAGCAGCCTTTTCCAACATTCCCCACACCCACTTCTTGTGTTCCTCGATATCCTTCTCGGTGAAAGTACCGCGACCAACCAAGAACTTGGTGTACTTGGTCAAGGGAGTGGGCTGGTTCTTGATAGCCTCATACATCCTCGGTTGAGTGAAACTCGGCTGGTCGGTTTCGTTGTGACCGTATCTACGATAGCAAACAATGTCGATAACAACATCCTTTTTGTACTTGGCGCGGTAGTCAGCAGCAAGCTGGCAGACGAAGTTCACAGCCTCGACGTTGTCACCGTTGACATGGAAGATGGGGGAGTCAATAGACTTGGCAATGTCGGAGGGGTAAGGGGTGGAACGGGAGAATCGAGGGTCGGTGGTAAAACCAATCTGGTTGTTGACAATCAAGTGGATGGTACCGCCAGTTCCATATGAGGGTAAGTTGTGAAGCCCCATGGTTTCGTAAACAACACCCTGTCCAGCAAATGCGGCGTCACCATGGAGCAGGACACCCATGGCAGTGTTATGAGAAGCTTCGTCATTCTCAAAGTGCTGAATACCACGGGTCTTGCCCAAGACAACTGGGTCGGCAGCTTCCAAATGCGATGGGTTAGCGACCAAAGAGAGCGACACTTTCTTGCCGGATGGTGTCGGTCGGACATAGTTGGCACCAAGATGGTATTTGACGTCTCCGGCTGGCCAGTTGCTGTCTCCATCTCCGGAGAATTCATTAAGGATGGCCTCAATGGGTTTACGAATGACGTTGGCGAGGACATTAAGACGACCACGATGAGGCATGCCAATAGTAATATGTTTAACGCCAGAGTCGACCGAGCGGTCAATGAGCGCCTTCATGCCAGGAATGAGCGCCTCGCAACCCTCAAGGCCGAAACGTTTCTCATTGGGGTATTTGCTCGCGATGAACTTCTCGAAGGATTCCGACCAAATAAGACGGTCCAAGATCATACGCTTCTCCTCAACGGTATAATTCCACGGTTTGGGAGTCTCGACACGTTCCCTGATCCAGTCACATTGCTCCTTGTCAGGAATGTGGACGTACTGAATGCCGACATGTCCACCTGTGCGAACATTAGGTCAGTGGAGACGTCACTAAAATTAGAACTGACGTACAGTAAATACGTTTGAGCGTCCTGATGATATCCCTCAGCTTCATCGTTTTATTCTCCTCCGTCGCAAAGTGGGGGAGAATACCCGGGCCAAGAGTGATATCCTTGTCAAGATCACGCTCGGTGAAGCCATAACGACTGAGTTCTAGCTCAGGAGGACGGACGTCAGCCAAGTCAGTGTCGAGGATCCCTAGGGGATCCAGCTCCGCAACATGGTGCCCCCGTACTTGATAGGCGCGGACAAGGAGTTGGACCTGAGTGGACAAAATAAGCTAAATGCGACGGGAATAAGCGAATAATTGATACAGACCTTAAGATGGTCGTCTAGCTCGGCGCCACCGCCAGCGTGTAAAGCCGGAGCACCATCTGCGGGGTGTGGTAGATGTGTCGGTGGGGGTTGGAAAGCCTGGTAGCTCGGTAGGCCTTTGTCAAGGCCAGAGAAATAAACGCTCCAAGACGGATGAACCGACTTGGGGTCTTCCTTCCAGAGACGGTACATTTCGTCGGCGTAGTATGCATTAGTGCCGTTCGCAAAAGGGTCGTTTGAAGAGGGTCCACGGGCGAGTGCGTACTCGCGACGGAGGGGGACGGGGAGTGGACGGAGGGCCCTCGACACACGGACCAAGGGTGCCAGACGACCGACAACGCGTCTCGACAGCATGATTTGTGGGCGCCGTACAGACAAAAGGGTACGACGGAGAGGTAGATGGTGGTAACAAGAAAGAAGGGGGAATGTTGGCTCTGGCAGCGGTCCTGCTCTGCTGTCACGCCCCATGACGAAACAGATTACATAAGCTTCCGTTAACTCTCTTCCGTCCCGATAAATCGCGAGGATCCCAAGATATATTGTACGCGGTTCTACCACTAGATCGAAATGTAAGGTACGATACAGAATCAAGAAAAATTACTACAGTATCATGTCCTTGTCTGCGCTGCTTTTCCAGACGAAGTTGTTGCCTTCTGGCTACCTCGACCGACCGGGGGCTTATCTTTGAAGCTCAACAAATCATACAGCGATGCGATTTGGTCACCCTTGGGTCTGAGTCAGAACACGATCGGTATCACATGCACGCGAAAATTACTCGCCTTCAGTTCCAAAATATCAACGACCTCACGGAGATGCTTAGCGAGGGTATTTCGCTTCGCCACGTTCGATGCTGCGTCCATCTCCTTATACTGGTCGGCCAACTCAACATAGATGCTAATACACCCATTTAGCATAGAGTTCAAGCATGTGGATGGCCGGCCTACCTTTTATAGTGCGTGAAATCATCCTCCAATTCCCGGATGATCCGCGCGACGATCGTCTGAGGAGGTAACCCCTCTTGCTGCGCAACGGACCGCACCTCATTGATGTTCTCAAGCTCCCGCCGTTTCCCTTTATCCCGACCCGGAGCTTGAGGCTGCTCCAGTTCCTCAGAACCTTCAGCGAACCCTTCATCGTCTCCATCTGAACCACGCCTAGATCTCGTCGACCGGGCAGTCCTGCGCGCATTTCTTGAAGGAGCTGGATGTCCGTCCGACTCGTGGCGATTTCGATTACAGGTACTACAGGTCCGTGCATCATGTTCAGGTGCAGCAAAGAAGAGGCGTTCCAGATGCTCGCCACGAATCTTGGGGAACGGTGCTTCTACTTCGTTTCTGTGTCTGCGATTAGGCTGTGGCTCGTGATCTTCAAAGTATTCTCTAGGACGCGTGGAAGGACCTGCTCCAAAAGCACCAGCAGTGTCGTGTTCCCCAAACCCACCAAGCTCCTCTTCAGGATCAGAAATTGGTTCGGGAGAAGATGCCCGCCTCGCCATTGTGGACATGTCATATACTGCAGAGTTGTCTGCCGGTCTGTTCCTTCTCGGCCTCGGAGACGGCGATTGTACTGGGGACCTGGTTTGCGAGAACTGCGAAAGGTTCGCTGACCCAGAACGATCAGACCTCCTTTCATCGATCTCAGCAGATATCCTCTCGAATTCAGTGGGGTCCAGATATTGAGCTCTTCGCACGTCGTTAGTAGATCCTTCTGTTGCATGGTCTGTTCGCATTGTCCTATCCATAGCCCTTGCTCTCGAGCTACTGGTCACAGAAATTGCCGCATCTTCAGTCTCAGTATCCTCGCCGTCATATTCATCTTCGTCCTCCTCCTCTTCCTCCATGTCATGTTCCTCTTCGGGTAAGTGCATCATCGAAGGTTCTTGACGAGAGAACTCATCATGCACAGATGATTGCTCTAGGGACGCTTCCTTTGCAGCTCTTCGTTCACGAAGACCCTCTTCTACGACGCTTCGCAGAACTTCGACTTCACCCGCAAGTCGCTCTACCTCGTTTCTAAGTCGCGTGATCTCCAAACCCTTGTCTCTTAGGGTATTAGAATCTACGTCGCGTAGCATCCGCAACTCGATGAGTAGTTCCCGGTTCGAGGAAAGTTCTGATGTCACTCGGGTGAGATGAGCTCGGAGTTTATTGATGAGGTCTTCTAGGGCTAGGGTCTTCTCAGCACGCATGTCATAAATATGAGGATATTTACGGACCTTTCTTCTCTTCGACGACTTCCTTATAGCGCTCATGGAGCAGCGATGCATCTGTACTGAGGTCTCTCGCGCGTGCCTTACCCTTTGCACGGACACTTTTCTGTTGCTGATGGAAAGATTCTTCTTGTTCGATGAGTCGTGTCCGTTCACGAGCAACCTCCCTCTTGCAATCCTCTAATTCCATCTCAAGCTCTCGCACACGTCTTCTAGAAATGCCATTTTCCTCTTCGAGCTGTTGAATCTTCCTCTGAACCGTATCCAGCGTATGAAGGAGACGCTCTGCAAATAAAAATGTCAGGCAAGGCATGTAGCCCAATTAGAGACATACTCTCGGTTGCTCGAATCTGATCCTCTGCGCGATAGGCGTAGTATTCCGCAGTGAGTTTCGCGGGAGATTCAATGGCGTTGGTAAGACCAGTTACGTCGGGGAGTTGTATACGCGATCTATTCTTTGCAGAAGAACGCGAAAGGTTGGCTCTATCCCCAGATGATGTTGCTTGGTTCGCGCCATCGTGGAAGAGATTATTATCGATAGGCATAGAGGCTGAGCGCGACCGCTCAGTTCTCTTCGACGATGTCGACGCCCTAAGTTGATTCTTCTCGTGTTCGATTTCCTTGGCGAGGCCATGGGCCATACGAGTGAATTTGGAACTCACTTCGGATGGGGTGGGAGGTTGGAGGACGAGATCGGGTTGTTGCGGAGGGGAGGGCGCGTATGAAGGGAAGATGTTGCTTCGCCTTCCTGGTCGAGGGGTGGGAACATGGGGGGCGTTTGCGCGCTGGCTTCCTCGTGAGATTGAAGCGACAGGTTGTTGTTTCGGGGAAAAGGATATCGAACGATTGATTTGAGGACTGCGTGGCCTCTTTGGAGAAAGAGTGACGTCGCGGAGAGCATCTGAGAACTTGGGACGGCCTTTCGCTGTAGTGTTGGCTTGTCCATGATCCGATTCTGAATGAGAGGAAGATCCGGAAGTGACGGGAGACGCTACACGAACAGACCGCGAGTGCATAGATGGTCGGGCACCCGTTTCGAGTATCTGGTCGAGCTCTGCAGTGTCCTCGACGATAAGAGGATCATTGGTAATGTTTTCAAGCGTCTAAAGACAGTATAAGTGAAGAAAAAAAATGGTTCAAGTTGAATTACTTACTATACGCTTCGAACGAGACACGTCTGTGTCAAAAACACTGAGTTTGCTAGTGACACCGGCAATAATATCATTCAGAGGACGATCCGGATCATACTCTGCACCGCTAATGCTTATATCGCGTCTAGCCCCACGCCCGCCTAGACCAGCGCTGAGGGTCACCGCGCTGGCGTGGTGAGCCACAGTAGAGAGAGACTCTCCGCCATACGGATTTATGCCTTCCTCGTAGTCGTCGCCTGTGCGATATGACCACCCATGGCCGGGGATGTCTTCATCCGCCAAGTGGTCCCGTACCCGGCGGTCGAAGGACGGAAACTCATTCATGGACGCCGGGTTAGAATTATGCCTAGGATATTCGAGACTGTCGGCACTCTGGTATGATTCTGCGTCGCTCTCAGTAGCAGAAGAAAGGTGAATGGTAGTCTCCGAATGTCGGAGGTTATGCTCGAGGCGGATGCGGTGAGCCTCGAGCTCATCGTTGGGGATGAAGGGCGCAGGCTGTCTGGTCGAGCGCCGCATTTTTTTGAATGAAGGAAGAGATGTGGTGTCGCAGAGGGGCGGGCTGGCAGAACACAACGGCTTGCACTAAAACGGCCCCATCAACATCGACGCGATGAACCACGTGATCGCGTCATAGCGTCATCTGAGCTAACCCCAATCTAGGGGCTCTTTCATTTTTTGCGATCGGCCATGGACGACAGACCACACAAGGCTCATAGACCTGCACAGTCTGGTGCAAAGGCCGGGAAAAAGGACAAGGCAAAGGGAAAGGAGAGGCAGCAAGGGTTTAATGCAAAAGTGCGCTGATTTTTGCGTATTTCCTTATCTCCTGACGTTATTGGTTAGGCGTTTGCACCGAAATCTGGTCGGAGAGCTGACCGCCAGGGGCGGCGTGCAGTTGAGAGGGACCAGACGAGGCTCCATGTGCCTCTGGTTAATCGCACCCCAGATGAAAACCCTCCACCTGTTATCATTGCCATTGCTGGTCCTCCGGGCGTCGGCAAAACAACCCTCCTCAAAAGTCTCGTTCGTCGATTTACGAAACAGACACTCAACGACCCAAAGGGTCCTATCACCGTAGTCAGCGGAAAGAAACGTCGCCTGACATTTATCGAGTGTAATAATGACCTCAATAGCATGATAGACATTGGCAAGGTCGCCGACCTCGTCTTGCTCATGATTGATGGTTCCTTTGGTTTTGAAATGGTGAGTACACTCTCTATCTTACACATCCCGGCCCTAACTCGCTTGTAGGAAACATTCGAGTTCCTGAATATCCTCCAGTCACACGGATTCCCCAAAGTCATCGGCATTCTATCCCACCTCGATCTCATCAAAAAAGCCGCAACTCTCAAAGCCACCAAAAAAGCTCTCAAAAAACGTTTCTGGACAGAAATCTACCAGGGCGCAAAACTATTCTACCTCTCTGGAGTCATTAATGGTCGTTACCCAGATACCGAAATCCTCAATCTCACCCGCTTCATTTCCGTCATGAAATTCCGACCCCTCATTTTCCGTAATTCACATCCATACATCCTCGCCGACCGCTTGGAGGATCTTACTCCACGAGAGCTCGTACGAACATCAAAAGGAAAATGCGACCGCACTGTCACTGTATATGGTTATGTCAGAGGTACCAACCTGCGGTTAGGAACTAAAGTCCATATACCTGGTGTGGGTGACCTCGATATGACTAGCGTCCAGAAACTTGGCGATCCCTGTCCTCTACCCGACGAGGCATCGGAGAAACGGAGAAAGCTGAGCGAGAAGAAGAAACTTCTCATACATGCGCCTATGAGTGATGTTGGTGGAGTCATCTATGACAAGGATGCTGTGTGGATAAATGTTCCTGGAAGTTTCTCGAGAGGGAACGAAGAAGGTGCGTGTGTGTGTTTGCATGATATACAATAATGGTGTTCATCTTGTCTTTAGTGCCTCAGGGTGAGGGTGAACAGATGGTTATGGATCTACAGGACGTCGCCACCACCCTCGAGGATGCTGTTAGCAAGAGCCAGATACGACTCTTCGGATCATCTTCGAACCCTTTGGCTGTAGCTGCTCAGTCACTACCAGGTGAAGATACGGATGACGAACAGGAGGAAGAGGATAGTGACGATGAGAGTGGGTTCGAGGACGACGAGGATCTACATTCCGCTGAAGAAGACGAGGAAGGGTTCGACTTTGACCATCTTCCTCCTGGCGCAGAAAACACAGGTCGTCGATCACATCGAGTCGTGCAGCGTACCCTGCCTTCGTCAAGTCGCCAATCACGAGCAGATATCGAATACGCAGAAAGCGATTCAGATCTCGGCGACAATGATGACGATTTGCCATCTACATCAAACCGCCGAGTACGGTTTGCCGGTGAGGATGACGATGATATCGAGATTCCGAGTGATGATGATGCCCTGGATGACGAAGAAGGGGAGGACGAAGACGTACCCCAATGGAAGAAGAATCTTGCGGAGAGGGCACAATCATTAGCTTCCTCGTCACGAAAGGGAAAACGGAAGGATTGGATCAAACTTATCTATGCCTCTGATCTAACACCGGCAGAAGTGTTGCATGGAAAAGCGGAGGGTGATAAAGAGGAAGATGTTGATGACTTCTTCACTATCAAACATAAATCTGATGTGGGTGAGGTGGAGGCCCTTGACAAGGGAAAGGAGCCTATTGATGACGTCGAGTTGGAGAAATGGCAGGATGAAGAGTTACTGGAATCTATTCGGGGTCTCTTCATTACCGGCGAGGATTCTGGTGCTGCGGGAGGGGATAATGATGGAGAGTGGGACGGGGTAGGAGACGGTGATGGTCAAGGGAGCGGGTCTGAAGGGGAAGGGGAAGGAGATGAGGATGGTGGTCTTCCCGCGGAGCAAACGACCAAGGACGCGAAAACCCTCCAGGCAAAGAAAGAGCGCCTTAAGCGGAAATTCGATGAGCAGTACGACGACCCAGAGTCCAGAAAGGACGACTTTTACGACTCTGCCAAGGATGAAATTGCGCGTCAATTGGCTTTGAATCATGCGGAATTCGAAGGGGTTGAGTCAGAGGCCCGCGCCCTTGTTGAAGGTTTCTGTCCTGGTGCATATGTCCGCATAGAGCTCTCGAATGTGCCATGCGAACTCGTTGAGCACTTTGACCCTCATTACCCGATTATCGTTGGAGGGTTGCTTGCCGCAGAAGAGCGCTTCGGTTACGTGCAGGTCCGCGTTAAGCGCCATCGCTGGTTCACGCGACCACTCAAAACCAATGATCCGCTTGTCTTTTCTCTTGGTTGGCGACGGTTCCAGACGGTACCCATCTATTCACTGGACGACCACTCTATTCGTATGCGAATGCTCAAGTACACGCCGGAACATATGCATTGTTATGCGACGTTCTATGGCCCTGTTTCCCTACCAAACACTGGGTTTTGTACCTTCAACTCGTTGTTGGGTGATACGCCAGGATTCCGAGTGAGCGCGACGGGAGTCGTTCTTGACGTTGATCGATCAGTCAAGATTGTCAAGAAACTCAAGTTGACGGGTGTGCCGTACAAGATTTTCAAGAACACAGCATTTATCAAGGACATGTTTACTTCTGCGCTTGAAATCGCCAAGTTTGAGGGCGCAAATATCAAGACTGTGTCTGGTATTCGAGGACAGGTCAAGAAGGCACTGCCCAAACCTGACGGTGCATTCCGAGCAACTTTTGAGGACAAGATTCTGAAGAGTGGTAAGTGTAATGTTCTTTTTATCTACTGTATCGCTGATGTATAGTCTAGACCTCGTCTTTCTTCGGGCTTGGTACTCGATTGAACCTCGGAAGTTTTACAACCCTGTGACTTCGCTGTTGCTCTCCATCAAGACCTCATGGACAGGGATGCGTCTCACTGGCCAAGTTCGGCGTGATGAGGGCCTGAAGACACCTCTAAATGTCAACTCGACGTATAAGAAAGTAGAACGGTCTGCACGCAAGTTCAACCCCCTTCGTGTTCCGCAGAAGCTTCAGGCATCGCTACCGTACGCATCGAAACCCAAGCTTATGACTAAGCAGCGGTCGCAGACGTACCTGCAGAAACGTGCAGTTGTCATGGAACCGGAGGAACGCGAAGCTGTTGCATTGCTTCAACAGATGCGAGCGTTGAGAAAGGACAAGGTAGTGAAGCGGAAAGAGAAGAAAGAAGGAAAGAAGGAAGAGAGGCGGAAAAAGCTGGAGAGGGATGATGCACGGCGTGAGGAGAAGGACAAGGACAAGAAGAAGGATGTGATGCGGATGGTTGGGATGAAGCATAAACGGGAGCAGGAGACGGAAGAGGGACGGGGGAGTAGGAAGCGTCGAAAGCCCTGAGATTGATTGTGGATAGATTAAGAATATAATTGATAGCACGTGTGAGCACAGCCACGTTGTGTGGGGGATGTGCTCGGAGTCGGAGTGTGTTGTTACTTGCATGGCTGGCTTGCAGGACATCCACGTCGTTGAAAGCACACAAGAGTCCATCGTTGGCCCCAGTGCTGGGCCACCTCCGCCATCGCCGCCCGCCAGTGTGGAGGACATTGACCATGACGACGAGGCGCTGCGGGTGCATACGCTGCGGCTGAGCACACCGTCCCAGAGCGAGCCGCCCATCATCTATGACGAGCCAGAGCCCATTATGTACCCAGCACAACCTACATCTCTCCACCGCACGTCTACAGACACCCGTGCATCCCTTGCTACCATTCGCATGCCTACACAGCCTGTTGCTTCTTCCTCTCCTTCCTCTACTATGCCCGTCCCTGACACCCCAGCCCATCTCCACCCGCCCACCCTGCCATCGTCTTCAGCACCTCGCCCAGCGCGCAGAAACACTACCACTGGCTCGCCTATAAAGCAACATCAGCATCAACATCAGCGTCTTTATCAGCGCTTCCCCCACCCAGGGCAACAACAGCAACTCGCACCAGAGGAGGCTGTCATACTGGGGGACGCCGCACACGCACTCGCCGACGACATCCAGATACACTCGGAGCAAATCCGACGCGAGCGCCAGTCTAAGCGACAGAAGCAGCTCCAACAGGCCGAGGCCGAGGCCGCTCTTACGCGCACTGACACCAGAGGAACTAGGGGGACTCGCGACGATGATGACAAGCCGCTGGTAGGCAACCTGATTGGAGAAGACCATGTCAATTACGTTTTGATGTACAACATGTTGACCGGCATTCGCATTGGCGTTTCGAGGTGCCAGGCAAAGATCAAGAGAACGTTGACAGAGGATGATTTTGTTGCCAGGCATAAATATTCTTTTGATATGTGAGTATTTATTCTACGTGCAGATCCCCTTGCTAATTATAATTTTGTTAGTGTTGGGAATGAGCTGACGCCATCCGCAAAATACGATTTCAAGTTCAAAGATTATGCCCCGTTCGTTTTCCGCAGCCTCCGCGAGGAATTTTTCCGCCTAGACCCAGCAGATTATCTCCTTTCCCTCACTGCAAAATACATCCTCTCAGAACTAGGCTCTCCAGGCAAATCCGGCTCATTCTTCTACTTTTCCCGAGACTATCGTTTCATAATCAAAACCATCCATCATTCCGAACACAAATTTCTCCTTAAAACTCTCGGAGTCTACTACGAACACGTCAAGAGCAACCCACACACTCTCCTATCCCGCTTCTATGGTCTTCACAGAGTCAAACTCCCCCGCGGCAGAAAGATTCATTTCGTCATTATGAACAACCTCTTCCCCCCACACAGGGATATACACGAAACGTATGACTTGAAAGGAAGTACAGTTGGAAGGGAATACCCCGAGGAAAAAGCGAAGAAGAATCCCCGGGCGGTGTTGAAGGATTTGAATTGGATCAACAGAGGAAAGGAGTTGGAGTTGGGCCCAGAGAAGCGAGCGTTGTTGGCCGAACAGTTGAGGAGGGATGTTGAGTATTTGAAGAGCGTCGACGTCATGGATTATAGTTTGTTGGTTGGGATTCACAACATGAAGAGGGGGAACAGGGACAATGTTCGGAAGAACACGTTGAAGGTTTTCGAGGTGAGTCGGATCCCAAAGGGGAATCCATGCGGCTAATGATGTCTTGTTATTTCAGCCCGAGTTGCCGCAGGGACCAAGATCGAAGCAGAGCGCAAGAGGCACAAAGACACCCGAAGCTATCGCGATGCGCAGAGCTATGAGATCTTCGGATCCCAAGGCTCTAAGTTCGGCAAGCGCGGGTCCTTCGAGTATACCCATGAATGGTTCTGCTTCATCTAACATTGGTGCCTGTACGTCCCCCTGCTCCTCCTCTCCCGCTGCGGCTGATAATAATTCATTATAGCGGGGATTCAAGTCCCAGGTGGAACACTCCACGCCCCGACAAGCTCACAATTACATAGCCCTCCATCCCAGCCCGGCTCCGCATCCAATAGTCCACACCTCCCACAGCAAAACCCCAACTATGCTCACTCGCATCACAAATCATTGCTTCAGGAACCCCCAGGTTTATTCCTAGACGAAGATACCACCGGTGACCGACAGTATTTCATCTTTTACCAGGACGAAGGCGGGCTTCAAGCGACGGATGAAGAGAATAAAAACATGAGCACCATTTATTATTTGGGTGTTATTGATATTTTGACGCCTTTTGGTTTTGTGAAACGTGCGGAGGGGTTATGGAAGAGTATTTTGGCTGGCAGTGGTGACCGGGTGAGTAATAGATTTTTTCTTTTCCTGTTCTCTTGTGCTAGGGCTGACGGTTTATAACAGAAAAAGATCAGTCAGGTACCGCCGAACGAGTATGGAAGTCGTTTCTTGGCGTTTATGAGGGCGTTTATGAAGGGTGGAGAGGGCGGTGCACGGTTCAAATGAGTCGCATTTCTGAAGGGCATTCGTGTGCTTTGTTGTGTTGCTGCAAGTTGC
>MU151205.1:18032-59718 GCA_015584085.1 Macrolepiota fuliginosa MF-IS2 | reverse complement strand
TACGAGCTGAGAACGAACGAGGGGACAAAGTATTTTAGGACCGTCGAGCCATTGTTCAGATCACGAGTACTTTACATCACTGGAAGGATGACGCGGGTGTGGAGGGCTATTGAGGTTCGTGGTGCGGAAGACTTTGCAGCGAAGGATGGCGCATTGGAGGTCGCGCTGAAGGACGTGTGGCTTGAGGATGACGCAGATACCGAGAAGCAGAATCAGGACCGGGTGTTTGACGCTCTTGACCAGCTTGACGAGAAGGCCTATAGTTGGGCTACGGGGTACCTTCATGCTCGACTCAAAGAAGCAATTCTAGAGAAAAAGTACCGAGATTATTTCATGGAAATCAAGTATGATACGATTCTCCCAGGCACCAAGCCTCTCTCTACAGCTGCCACAGCTGCACCCGATCTCCTATGTCCAGGTGACGTGGAAGAAACGCCGTCAACGTCAACGTTAATGAGAACGTCAGCGTCAACGAGAACGAGAGCAAGTACGACGATGCTGACAAAAGCTTTGGAGAACGTGATTTCGAACTCTAGTCAGGTTATGGCACCACCTGGCCTGTTAGGCGGTCGACGGTTAAGTAAACCAGTATTTTCTCGTGTTTATCGGGTCAAGAAACATTATCGCCTCGTCTATGCCCAAGTTGGTCATCCGCTCGATCAAGCCGAGAACCTCAGCACCTCTCTCACGGCCATCACGCACGCGTTTATTGGTGAGTTTTCTCAAGGGCCCATATTGAAGCTGTTCTCAGGTGTCTTAGCACTTGCCCTCTTGTATCTTGTCTGTTGGGTTCATCGAGATGTCAGTGTCGGAAATATCATCCTTGTCAAAGTCGGTGATGAGGTTCAAGGGAAACTCAGTGACCTCGAGTATGCCAAGACATTCGGCACGAGCTCAGCTGGCGGTGATCCCAAGACAGTACGTTCAATGTTTTATTTTTGTTGGCAGGCATTCTAATCTCGACTGCCAGGGAACACCATTTTTCATGCCCGTCGAGATTCATAGATCGGAGGCATTTTATCGCCCTCCCACTGTCTTACTCGACTTTTCTCTTGTAGGCAAGCCACCGACCAAGGGCCCCCTCTTACGATCCCCTACACCATCGTCCACACCACAATTTCGATTTCAACATGACCTGGAGTCCCTTTGGTGGATCATAATCTGGATTTTGTTGTACCGCGTTGTGGGCTCTGATGCGAAGAAACTGACAGGCAGTGTCTTCACTTCTACATACGCCCCTAGCCGTTACCGGGTCGACTTATTTGCAAGCACATTCGAATCACAACTTCATCACGCCATTCACCCTCCTCTTATCGATTTCACCGCCTACCTCAACTATATTCGTGGGACACTGTATAATTTTTGTGTAAGTGGGGAGGTGTTCCACAAGGCGGATGATCCTGCGGTGTATGTTGATATCTACAACAACACGTGCAGAGCCCTTGTGCGTCTCGTCGAGCTGGCCAAGGACCTGAGCGAGGAAGTTTATTTCCACAGTGAGCCTCAGAGAGATATAGACCCTGACGTCGGCCAGCCGGATATATGTTCAAGTGAACCCGAGGATAATGGTCCACCGTCCAAGAAAGCCAAAGGGGAGGAGGCGGGAGAGGGACGGCGGATGACGAGGTCGCAGACGGCAAAGATGAATGTACCAGCTCTACACATGCGCACTTGATGGGTTTGTTTTATGATTTTATGATACCATTACCACTGTGTTTACATTGCGACCTGGGTGCTTGTGATCAAATGGAGCGATTGATATCAAATCCGTAATAAGTCGTCATCAACCATAGTGCAGCACAAGTCTGCACTCGAATTTAGATGTAATTTTGGTAGGTAGGGTAGTTAAGAGGGGTCATGAGTCAATGGCAACCACGGCGTGATTTTGCAGGGGATGAAAGGTGGATTCTCCCGTACACGGTACAGATTATATGCTGAAGTAAGATGTGGGTCTTGGATATATTCCTATTTGGGGTAGCGCTGTACAAGAGCGAGTGACTCTAGACTAGGATGGGTCTGGTTACCGACTCAAGCCTGACGGGTCTAAAGTATCGTAGTGTGGTTTGCGCTACCATTAATGAGTTATGCGATTAGATCGCAGACGAAGGCGCGGCGCCCTCCCCTGGTCAACATCGGAGGTGTCGGTGGCGTGACCTAAGGGACAAATGTCGGTTGGTGACCCGTCCGGGGGCGCTCCAGGGCGTTTGTGCAGTTATTATCCTGCAATTTCAGGGGGATAGGGAGCCCAGGAGGGGGGGGCTCCTCTTGTGTGGGGGGGCGCCGTTGAGGGGAAAGGATGATGAGCGTGTCTGACATGTGTGCATCACATTTGTTTGTTCACTATGATGCCAACTGCTCAATATTCAATGATCTACCTCTTACCGCTTCGTACCATCACCTCAATCATTCCCGGCCCCAACCCCAGCTAATAATTATAAAATAGATGGCCGGCGAAATGCTCAAATTCCCTTTGCAGAATTCCTTAGATGACTATGCTCCTTTTCGTTCTGCACAAAAATTCATTGATGCCGTATTTCATTATTACACCTTCTCTTGAAATAAAGACGGCCCAACCAGCCTCAGCGTGACTGTGTCTGAAACACTTCACGAACTCGGTACCTCTTCAATATTGTACCCAGTGTCTAAGAGAGTGTTATCTGCTTTACGAAGAGTGAATCGAGATAATGCCAAGGCCTATAAAAAGTTAGTTCTCGACTTTTTTTGACAGACCAATAATTCCAAGACCACATTGTTCCTGTAACGGAGGTTCGAAATCAATAGAGCAAAGAGAACTATCCAGAGACGAAGGTTCATGGTCGCCCTCGGCATCGATCGAGTCTGCCCTAGGGTGGATATTCGTGTCTTCTACACCACCAGGGAAATTCCTGCATGGGGTATTGAAAGGAATGAAGGTGTAAGGAACGTAGAGGAGTGCCGAAATGTTGGATAGGTGTTGGGCCTAGACCAGTGGCCCGTAGGCGAGAAAGTGGGATAAAGCGGAGCCTGTTGATTCATACCCAATTCCAATGATTCTACAGAGCCGCACAGTATCCATGAATGAAAGCGATAGCCCCGGTGGCTATGGCGGTATAGATAGGAGGTAGTGGCTGTAGGTGAAATCAAGTCTGGATTGCTTTGGTGAAGTTTGTGATGCCCCGCTGGCATTCGCCGAGATCACTTTTGCTGCGGTGGCGGTGGTGCCATCCCACTCTAAGAAGACTTTGTTAATTTATATCTTGAATGACATCTCGGGGCGAATGTGGCTGCTGTGAATACAAGTCGAGCGATTGAACCTTAGGGGCCAGGAGCGCTTAGGTAGCTTGTCTTTCTAGTCCTTCCATTTGGGATGGGAGAATGCTCTAGGTTAATCATATAGTACGAGTCGTAGAGATAAACATTCTATTTGACGGGTATAACCAGTCTGGTGTGGGAGGGAACTAGGTCACAATACACCATTGGTCGTCGAGTTCAAATGTATAGGATGCTTATGTGGTTCGGCATGGGTACACGCAAATCATGATCAACATTGGTCAGAAGTTCTGAGAAGGCCCGGTGTCATCGTGTAACTCACTCTTAACATGTAATGGAGGCACTGTAAGGACAATGCATGATATAAGAGGGTTTGACAGTGCGCTATTCAATTACTGCCGTTGCCCGGTCGGTGCTGGGGCTTCGAAACACAGGCCTGACAGAGCTAACCGTGTTTATTTTTGGAAGCACACTCACGACTCTGGCGCTCGTTTTTGTATGTACGCCATGTAAATTATTTTATATCACCAACATTATACAATTATCGTTCCCGCGCTACCGGAGTGGAGAAATCGGAAATCATCCTGAGCAAATGATCGTTCAGGGGAGGTATCGAGCCTTATATTTGGAGTCGCATGCATAGCGCCATCCATATAATCCAGATGAAAACAGCACCGAGTGCGGATTTTGTGCTGTCGGAGAGAGTATCGTAACATAGCAAATGCTAAATATAGAATGGGGCGCGTGACTTCAGAAGGATCAGGATAGAAACATTCCTCGTAAAACCGAAGGTGAAGCGGTGGGTCTCGCCGCATGCGCCCGGCCATTGATCTATTATGCAGCCGTTCATGAAGGACCTCGGTCGGAGGAATTGGTAGTAGTACGTACCCCTTTAATTAAAAGGAAGACGTTTCCCTATGGATCATGGTAATGCCTGTGACTGTGACTCCTGTCATTCACGCTCATGCTTCGCCAGGTCCGGCACTGACACCATGTACAGGACGCGTACCACTGTGTTGACCCAGAGCCGTGTAGCCGCGTCAGCTACTCAACAAGGTCCCCATGTTTACTTCATGCTTAGGACTAGCACTATTAGCAGAGCCCGAACGCATCGCGCGCAAGACATGTGAAACAGTCATCGTGAAACACTGGCTCCAACCCATCTTGAGTCGCGTATATAAGCCCTACTGAGAAGGAGGGTGAAAGTAACTACTTTCTGCTTTGAATCCCCGATACTGAAGCAATGGTCGCGACTTATACTCACCACTTTGACACCCCACTTTACAAGGGCAACCTCACCATCCATACAGGGTACCTATACCTCTATAAATGCGCAGATCTATTCTGAAAAGACAACCTATAGCTTGTATATCGACGGAAAATGGGTTGATCCCATTGAAGGAGGAGATTTGATTGAGTGAGTTATCACTCATGGTGCAAGACGATATTACTCATGCATCTAACTCGGTGGAACAGCGTTGTCAACCCCAGTAAGTATACCACACGTTGTCCAGCAAAACATTTCGCTAACTCTTCCTGTAATGTAGCGAATGGAAAGGTCATTACAGCTGTTGCGGGCGCTGGTACCAAAGACATCGACGCCGCTGTCAAAGCTGCTAGAAAGGTTCGCAGCCTCCGGAATTCGGATCATCATGTAGTGAAGATAGCCAGCTGACCTATGCGCAAACAGGCCTACAAGACATCTTGGGGTCTGAAGGTACCAGGAGCGGAACGCGGAAAGCTCCTCGATAAGCTCGCGGACTTGATTGAGAAACACCAAGATCAATTGGCCGCACTCGAAGCCCTCAATGTCGGTGCGTACATTGTTACTCAATCCAACCGAGATCACGATGGTAACACGTATGACAGGCAAGCACTATCATATGGCTCGTAATATGGACATTGCGTTTTCAGTCCGGACTTTGAGGTACTATGCTGGATGGTCGGATAAGATCCAGGGAAAGACCATTGAAGTAAGTGACATTTCTTACGACTATCTGTTCGCATATATCTGATTGGTATCCGATCAGACAAACGACAAAAAGCTAGCATATACGAGACACGAGCCTTGGGGCGTAGTGGTGCGCTATACGCGGTCCTGAATGAAGATATTCGCTGACTTGACCATCCAGGGAGCAATTGTTCCATGGAATTTCCCTCTCGTGCGTATTCAGGAGCTTGAGCACCTTGCTTGCATTCACCACTTCAATAGATGATGGCCATCACAAAGCTTGGTCCTGCTTTGGCCACAGGCAACGTCGTCGTACTCAAGGTACTTTTTTGTGAACGAATTCACGACCTTTAGCTAACAAGCGTAGCCATCGGAAGTTACACCTCTCACTGTCCTCTATCTTGCCGATCTTCTAAGCGAGGCAGGCTTCCCTCCTGGTGTTGTGAATGTCGTCAACGGATATGGTACGCGTCTTTGCCTGAAAGCGGGCAGCGGAGCGCTGATGCTTTGAGAATATAGGAAACACCATCGGCTCTGCCATTTCTGCGCATCCTTCCATCGAGAAGGTTGCCTTTACGGGTAGCACCCTCGTCGGACGAAAGATCTTGAAAGCAGCGTCTGAATCAAACCTGAAAGCCGTCACATTGGAACTCGGTGGAAAGAGCCCCACGATCGTTTTTGACGACGCAAACTTGGATCAAGCCGTCAAATGGGCTGCGCATGGGATGTTGTGAGCGTCCATAACCTTTTTCTTGATTAATTATTATCGCTGACACACCATACTTAGCTTCAACATGGGTGCGTTATCTCGATTGTAAAGCAAATGCGTGTAGCTGAATGAATGTTTAATAGGCCAGTCATGCATTGCCGGCTCGCGTGTCTATGTGCAAGAAGGGATCTACGATAAATTCTTGGAGGGTTTCACACAAGCTGCCCAAGGACTCAAGAAAGAAGTGGGACCTTTCGAAGAAGGGGTGCATTATGGTCCACAAGTTTCCCGAACTCACTTTGATGTCAGTATCATTTTTTTTTTCTCGAGTTTGGATATTCTCATATCTTCGTTGATAGCGGGTGATGGGATACATTTCTTCCGGAAAGTCAGAGGGCGCCAAAGTTCATATTGGTGGAGAGAGAGAGGGTGAACAAGGTTATTTCATCAAGCCCACGGTCTTCGTGGATGCGAAGCCGGATATGAGGATCATGCAAGAAGAGATCTTTGGGCCTGTTTGTTCTATCGTCAAATTCAAGACGGAGGAGGGTAAGTATCACTTGAACATTGTCATTCTGGCGTGTCGTCTGACTTTGCTCGTTCAACCAGAGATGACGGAGTGGGCGAACAACACGACGTACGGGCTTGCAGCGAATGTTCTCACTGAGAATATTGCACGTGGAATTCGGATGGCAAATGCGCTGGAAGCTGGTTGCATCTCCGTAAGTCGGTGGCTACTTGCGAAGGAGCGGGCATTAATGACGTACGCTATACAGGTCAACTGTGCGTCCGCACCTGAACTCGGTCTGCCGTTCGGTGGATACAAACAGTCCGGCTTGGGAAGGGAAATGGGTGAAGCCGCACTTCACACGTGAGTACTCGCCTCCTTTGTGCTTTGGAGGCATAAATTCATCGTTGATTGTCCTAGGTATACACAGCTTAAGGCAGTCCATGTTAACATTGGGCAGGTTTTGTAAAGCGAGGAATGGAGTATCGTAATTCCTTGTATTTGTACTCAACAAGACTCTGATAATCATGACCCTTCGGATATGTCCCCCAGCATTGAGGTCCGAGGTAGAGACAGCTGGTAAGGATGAAATGCGAGGCTACGCACAACAAGGACAGAGGTTTCCAAGAAGCTTCAGCACCTTATCACTCGGCAAGTGTGAGAGAGCGTGATGACCCTATCCTTAGTCGATTATCGTTGAGACTGTTGTGCAAACCTTTACACTCAATACCGTAAGGTAGCGAATGATCTCCTCGAAATATCTAGAATGATAGCGACAGGCCTGATTTACCAATTTTAGATCTGTGAGCTATCCATTCTATTCTTTGCAACTTGACACTGAGGAAGGTGCAGAATGGGGTGGAGAGTTTCGGCGGCCTCGCAGCGCCATGGGAAATTATCCCACGTGGGACTTCATGCATCATGGACAGCGGAGTTTCCGGCTGGTTACAAAAGCCAAACATTTACATATCAAAGGTAACGCAAATACATGGGAAACTAAGCACCATTTATTTACCCCCTCCTAACCATTTCCCGAGGCCCAGCCCCGCATAGATCTTGTCCAACCCCTAAAAAAGAGAAGCGTCAGCGAGATTCACAGTCAGTGACATTCTAACTTTAAGCTTCAGGACTTACCGTAGCGGAGACAATACCTTTCAAGAGGCTATCAAGCCCAAGACCGCTCAACTAATTGAATCGTCAGATTTTTCACTTCCACGGTCTAGACTTAAACGCGAACTTACGAGTTTACCGAGCAAGTTTAAGACGCCGGTCAAAAGCAAAGCCACTCCGCCAACAATTTGCGTTAAAGGTTCTGAAAGCTAATCAGAACTAATGCCTGGGCTTGCCGACGACGAGGACTTACGACCCAACGCATCCAGCAAAGGCCCAAGATCCCTTTTTGCCTTCGGGAACGCGTCCAGCTTACCCTTCGCCCAGTCGATCGTTCCTTGGACTTCCTCAAGCAGCTACATGCACGTCATGAGCTCTGCGCCTAGATCCTACAAGACAGCCCAACTTACGACTTTCAAAGATTCAGCAAGCCGCTGCTCCTGAGGCGATGCCTTATGATCTTGCATGTTCCGCTTTGCCTTGTTCGCTAGCCTATTGTCCGGGTCTGCACCACGAACAGCACCATTGGTCTGGTTCAAGATCTTTTCCGCTTGTTCGATGAGAGGCTTGACTTGTTTGACGAGTTCCTCCTCATTCCGGTCTTCTTCCTTTCGTGCTTCCATGTTCTCAATGTGCTATCATGGTGTTAAAGACTGCATATACAGCTGTTCCAGTCGCACTCACCTTCCTGATCATCTTACAGATTGGTATGACTTGCTCGTTTGCATCCTCGATGATACCCGCAAGGCGTTCCGCGAGGAAATTATCTTGGTCAATTTGCTGCTGAGTCCTACTATCAGCCGCATCGGTCCTCGCCGACCCCGGGTGAGGAGCATTTCTACCTGGCCCAGATGTAGCGGGAGGGGGGGGAGGGCTATTGGGCGGGGAATCGATTGATCCTTGTTGGGAAGACATACTAAGTCGATATGTGGGTGATTGTATGTTTTGTTATCACGTATCACTGACTATTATATACTCTTTTCGTAGAATATCTTCTAAGGTTTAGCGCCCCACCACCGTCAGTGGTCCATTCACCTCCTCCCAAATGTGCGTCATACCCAAGCAATGACCTGTTCAATAGTCATCTGCGGGGCTGCCGACACACCAAGTCCATGCGCAGCGCCTCTGCCATAGATAGTCGAGTCCCACAGCCGCCGTTCTACAAATAGACGCGTGGAGAGATATCCATTGTCGACGTGGTGGATATGTTTTCGGCCCCTGAGTATACTTCTGAGATCGCTAGGCACACTGTGGTGCACCTTGGTGTGCCTTACGCAAATGTGACGAAAGGCAACTTGACCATGTCCCGCTTGGCTTCTCTAGGCCCTATGACATTTGTGGAATCTCCACCCTCGAGACCACTGAGGGTAAAATAAAGTTCGTGTATCTTGTCGTCATCAGAGACAAAAAGAGAGATGCCCCTTTAAGCCTGGCTGCTGGAGATTGCTTTCGGACCGGCAAGCCCAACCCGCAGAATATAGTGAATGATCATGATGTTATAGGCATATCACGTATACGTATAAGAATAAGTATCAGTTATAAAGCGTTGATGATGACCTGAAAGATGGTATAGGAGGGGAGCAGAACTCTAATCCGTTCGCGCCCCCAGATGGCGGTAGTGGTGGAAGTCCCTGGTGTTTGATATGAACGAGCGGGTGGCATCATCCTCCACGTGACTTACTTCCCACCTCATCTTGATTCGTGATCCCATGAGGGTTACTACGAGTGACTATCGAACCAATTTGAAGCAGGCTCAAATGGCAACTCAATTTCTGCAACATTGTAGTGCCGACGACCGGGCTACAACGAATAGGGACGGTTTGAGGGTCTGTGAGCACGACCGCGTCCGACAATCATTGATGCTTCAAGTGTAGAGATCGCTAGTCGGCCACCTAGGAGAACGGACGCCGACCAGCGCCTCACTGGCTTCTCCAAGCACCCACCCCTCTATCAAGGCTTGCCTCTCTATCGACGTCTCGTGCGCTGCATATAGTCTTATTATGTTCATTTCTCCTCAAATTACTCACTAGTCACGACTTTTGGACGTCCGTTTCCGACTCTTTTCGATAAAATGTGCTTCTAGGTTGTAGTCCACCGAGCCAGGGGACGATTTTCTTTTCCATGTACTCTTTTGGACTGTAAATACGATGATACATAGGTAGTAGAAAACATATAAATACTTACAGTGTGTATGTAGAAAGTCAGTCAATTAATCCCCTCACTTCTGAACTCATACCATCTCTCTCTTTCTCTCTCTCTCTCTCTCTCTCTCTCTCTCTCTCTCTCTCTCTCTTCTGGACATCACTTCTGGTCGTGAAGCACCAACGATCGTCGGACGCGATCGTGCTCGCAAACCTTCAAACCATCCCTATTTGTTGTAGCCCGGTAGTCGGCTTTACACAAGACCGGAAGCAACGTCCAGAAGAGAGAAAAGAGACTGAGAGAGAGAAGTTATGAGTTCAGAAGTGAGGGGATTGATTAACTGATTCTCTACATACACGCAGTAGGTATTTATATGTTTTCTGATACCTATGTATCGTCGTATTTACGGTCCAAAAGGATATGTGAAAAAGAAAATCGTCGCCTGGCTCGGTGGACTACGATCTAGAAGTGCTTTCTATCAAACAGAGTCTGAAACGGAGGTCCAATGGTCGTGACTAGTGGGTAATTTGAAAAGAAATGAATCCAATGAGCCCTTTGGGAGTGTGCGAGACGTCGATAGAGAGGTGGACGTTGATAGAGGGGCGAGGACTTGGAGACGCTAGTGAGATGCTGGTCAGCGTCCATTTTCCTAGGTAGCTGACTGGCGGTCTCTACAACATGTCGTATATTTCACAAAAAAATTGAAAAGTGAAGAATCCCCCGGCAGAATTTGGGACCCGTACTGTCGCATTAATTCCTGCATCATGTGAGTGGTACTTACTACTTCTTTCCAATGCAATAATTATATCCTCAAAACTCGAAAATCATACGCAATCATACGCAGAGTAACCTAGCGGGCTACTTTGCGAAACGTTCTCTCCGGGAATTCCGGGCTCCACCCACTAAATGGGCCGAGACCTACGCCATGCCTCCGTCCCATGTAGTTTGCGCTCTCGGCACTACTCTCAGCCAAGCGCTTTGAACACTACCCACCGTAACGGGCCTGCTGAGCCCCACTAGTAATGTTGGCCTCACCCAACGGGTCGAAAGGAATCACGCTAACTGAATGCTTTTTTTCTTTGCAATTCTCAATCATAGTCATATTTCTTCAGTTCCTCTGGGTAGGGATAACACGATCTCTCAGGGTGGATCTACGGCATAGAGCCAAGTTTATAGCAGTTTAGGCGGCCATCTAATGACCAGGGGTTCCAGGGCAACCCAAGCAAGCGTTCGGCTGACGTGAAGATACAGGTATAAGCAAGTGGTCTCATCACCGGTTAATCCAAGAACTTACAATGGCGAAGCCAGCAGCAATGGTCAAGGCAATGCACTGCGCGCCGTTGGCGACGAGGCCAAATTGGTCAGATTGGCCTAAACCCATTGTCAGAACTGATAGTCCGTCACCATATATAACAGCCTACGTACTTGGTGGTTGCCCTTGGGCTTGGGATTGCTGGATGCCCTGAAGGTTAGCACCAGCGGCTTCACATGGGGCAATGAATCCGGGGATCTGGCTGGCAATCGTGAGGAGGCAACCTAGAAGAGACAGCGTCAACAGAGATGATTTATAGGACAGAAAGAGGGAGACTGACCTGCCATATTGCATTGAGCCGGCGCCGGCTGCTGTTGGCGCGCATCCAACTCGACCGGTTCGGCCAAAGTGGACATGGCGAGAGCAACGGGAACGATGGTGGCGAGAGTGAATTTCATCTTTGTCCTGAAAGTGTCGTTGAGAGTTGTCTAGACAGTACGACTGGCTCGACTCTACTGATTTTCGGCCATTTATATACTAAAATACTGGTATGTTGTGGTTGGTTTACGACGCTCCAGCAAGCGCCTCACGCGCGCTTCATGGAGGCGAGAAGTCAAATACGTTAGCCTGATTTACTATGTCGCGAAATGGAAGTTGTCATATTGTCAGGCTGTATGTTGCTAATGACTAGGACCGTCTGGAGTCCGCTATCGGGGCACTGCAATCGCATTGGCGTTTGGTTGACATCTTTCATCGTCTTGCAATGTAGGTTTACATGAACATTATTTCATAGACCACGTACCAGTTGAAGATTTTTATGCTTTCACGTTGCTATCTGCAAATTTCGCCTTCACAATGTCGTACTGTGAAGTCGGCGATAGTGAGAGGGCATCCAATATCGCTAATTAATTAGCTTGCGAAGCCTGTGGGCAAGATCTAGAGCTCCCTTGTTCAGTTGTCACTTTGCTACACGTGCCGAACTAGAATACGAAAACATAACAAAGAAAAGCTATTCATAGCACAAAAATGATTATGATAAGACATCAAGTCGATGAGGGAAGAGTCGTGGGTGCCTCGAGTGGAATAGCTTGCACTGCCTTTGAAAAAAGGAATCCGCCGGAAAATGCACCAGAAGAAATACCCAGGTAACCCACGCTCACACGACATTCCTTTGACCGCTAACTTACTCCGATGAACGTTCTTTCGGAAAAAGAGTCTGAATAATATCTGGAATATCTAATCTAACGTACTAGTCATGTTCATGACACAGTCAACGTCGCATTCTGGAATACCTGATCACTAGTGCCGACTTTGATAGTGAACGTGCCGGGCTCAACGATCCACTTATTATCTTTCGTCCACAAGCTGAGATCCTTCACGTCGATATCCATCGTCACTGTCGTAGACTTTCCGGGGCTGGTTTTGTTATCTGATAAACGATACGCTCAAATATGGAAAGGAGAAAGAGCGTACGCAATTTCAACTTTGGCAAAACCAATCAGCTCCTGGTTTGGCGTGACAATGGAGCTGCGATCGTCAGTAGCATACACCTGGACTACCTCCTTTCCAGTTCGAGAACCAGTATTGGCGACAGTAACAGAGAGCTTGACGGTACCAGCACTATGGCTGACAGTCGAGGGCGAGAGTGTCAAACCCGAGCTAACAGAACACTCAGCATGAGCGAGCACGTATACGGAAGGAGAGACCCACTAAGCGAAGGTGGTGTAACTCATTCCATGACCGAAGCTCCAGAGGGGTTGAGGGCTGTTCAAAACATACTGGGATGGAGTTAGCACGTCGCGAAATAGCAATCTTGATAGTGGGGTGCCCACCTGGTTCCCGAACATGAGAGAACCATCTGCGAGCGTTGCGCCAGGGTTAGAAGAGGGACGTCCGCCTTTGAGATAGTTGTAGAAGACTGGTGTTGTTCCGACATCACGAGGAACAGAGACGGAGAGTCTGCCTGAAGGATTTACATCTCCAAAGATCACTTCTGCGAGGGCACGACCTAACCACCAGATACATCAATATCGCATGGTTAGTGATGTAATCGAACACACCTCCATATTCGCCCGGATAGAACTGGTGGACAATCGCATCCGCGTCTAAGCAAGCGTGGAGTTAGACGTAATCCCCAGCAGGGGGAGCCGATGACTTACTATCCTTGATCCATGGCTCGGCGATCGGTTTACCGGTGACGTACACAACGATGGTCGGCTTTCCCGTAGATTGAATGGCCTTAACAAGCTCGAGCTGAGCACCGGCAAGTCCAAGGTCGGACTGGTCGCGCATTTCTCCCGTCGTCGCATTTGTACCTGGTGTCCAAAGTAGGGTCTGATCGAGGGACCACGTTCCAACCTGTATAGGTAGTCTATCAGACCATTGTCCTCATTCTCTTTGCTAGGACTCACCATGACGATAGCGACATCTGAGTTTTGAGCGGTCTGTACAGCCTCGGGGAAGCCAGATTGGTCGTTCGACCAGAGTTCGGCGCCTTGAGCAAAGTTGATCTTGGTGGAGCTCGAGATGTTTGTGAGATGCTGGCGGAAGCCTTCAAGTGGGCTGATGCCATTATTCGAAGCGTTGAAGAAAACGTAATCACCAAACTACACCAAGTCAGCTTCCTCGCTCACTCCAAGATTCGGCTATCTACATACCGTGACGCGGTTGACCTGGGGACCAATCAGAGCGATTGATCCAATGCTCTTGCTGAGGGGCAAAACATTGTTCTTGTTCTCCAAAAGCACAATGGTTTCTCGGTCGGCACGTTGGAGGACAGCTTGCGAAGCAGGCGTACGGAGAGTCGAGAGGTAATCTGCATAAGGATATGGGTCTGCAAAGTGTAAGCAGCTGCCCGCGTCCAAGACTACGCCACGTACTCTCAAAGAGGCCGAGGGAGAATTTCGTACGCAACAGGAAGCGAACAGTGTCATCGATATATTTGACATCAACTTGGCCAGCTTTTACTTGTGCCACAAGAGTTTCATAAGTGTATGTGCCTGATTAACAGGTTTAGGGACACTTTGGAAGTACTCAACAGTGAGAACACTTACCGCCACCCATTTCACCGCTAAGCCCACTTTCTAGAGCCGTCTTCGCAGCGCATTCGCGAGTATCGCACGTTCCGTGCATTGTGATCTGGAGGTCAATGGAACCAGCATCGCAGGTTACCCAGTATTTGTATCCCCATTCGTTACGGAGCTACGGCACACTGTCATTTGTGCGAAGTTTGCTATGTCATTTCTAAACTTACAATATCTGTCAAAAGATCTATATAAAAAGCTTTAGCATTCGGTATGGAATGAAGGTATGCCCGGGATTACGCACGGGAATTAGCGACAGCAGGAACACCATCATAGCTGGCATAGGCAGTCATGATAGAAAGGGCATCCACACAGGCACGATTAAAAGGGCGTAGATAGGCCGTACGGAGTTCCCGTTCACCTCCAGACACCTGAGCAAGATTCCTGTCAGGGTATTAGCACCCTCACCAAGAAGAACAAACGCTGATGACTGACAATCCGCCCTGAGGTGTCCCGAACGCCGCAAAGTGCTTGCATGTAGCGGCTACGCGAGCAATGGCCGTCGAGCTCGTATTGCGACGGCTGCCGTCTTGAAGACCATGGACGTACGCGTAGCCGAGTTCACCAGTGAGATATGGGCATTCTCCCAGACCCTCTTCAACGCGACCCCACCTCAACTCACGCGCAAGGTCGAGAACCGGAGCAAAAATGTGATTAATGCCAAGGCCCTCGGCTTCCTGAGCAACCACGTCCGCAATATCATGGATCAATTGTCTGTCAAACGACGCAGCAAATCCGATGGGCGAAGGAAAAATGGTGCCATTATCGGTGAAACCATGAAGGCCTAGGGGGAAAATCTCAGTAAACAGACAGAACTGTCACACGGTTTGGAATACAAGCCTTCGGATTGAAAGAGAGCCGGAATTCCCAAAGTCGTGTTCTCCATCAGATACTTTTGGCCAACAGTGATGGCATAAACAAGCTTTTCCCACGGTGTTTGATAACCTGCCCAAATGCTGCCTGCTCGGGTACTCATTATTTGCGCCTATGTAAAATGGCTTTAATACGGTAAGTGAGGGAATGTAATTGCACACTCACAAGGCCTGTGTCGTTGTGTACAAGAGTGTCATCTAACGGATTACTCATGTCCATCCAACCGTTGATATCACCCTGAATTCTGAACGGGAGTCAGTTGGTGCTAGTTAAACAAATAAATTTTGCTCTCACAGTTGGGAAACCTTCTCTTCGAGCGTCATGCGAGGGAGGAGGTCATTAATTCGCGCCTCAATCGATGCCTTCGCATTTTTATAGGTCGGGACCGAACCATCCTTGTTAGCTTGACGTGCTTCGAGGCTGAAATGTAGGTCGTCTCGAACGCCAAACAGGTCATGAGCGAAGAGACCTAGAGGTAGGCATGAGAGCAGCCCAAATAACACCAGCATGTTCCTCGAGTGCACCATAGTGTAAGATGACTCGCAACAACGGGATGTGAGGTTATTTCAGCCTGGTCGCGGTCCGCCAGTTTTATAATGCATGGTTGCACATGTTCAGCGTTCCGGAGGAGCCAATGCGGTCATCAGTGCGTGGAGTTTAGCCAGTCGCTGTGTGCGATCCTCACTGGTCTGTCCGAAAATATGGACCTGGAGGAGCCAGCTGACCTTTGGGATGAAGGGTCACCTAACCGACTTTTTCTGGGTTGTTGGTTCTGCTACACTTTGGCCGAAATTTCTCCAAGCCGCTTCTCGATCCCCAGGTTATCAGAAGCTTCGGTGTATTTTTTAGATGTAGAATTCCCATGGAGTAACTTAACCATTTATTTTGGTTACCGGTTTGTCAGATAATTTACGAAGGCAATATCCTTCGCCCCAATAAGGGGGATTTGCAGACTCTGATGTCAGCAACTTTCGGGCGTCTATGGGCGCTTTATTTGCGGAGAGGCTGGATTGATGTAGTTTTGGTCGGGCCAAGGGGGGTCAAAGAAGTCCGGACGTCCATTCGAAAGGGAATAGATAATTGTACTAAAAATGGACTGATGCCTATGGGTAATCGTGGCATAAAGTGCTAAGAATATGTGTTAGACCGCCGTCTTCAGGATGAGCCAGTCATTCTGGGCTGCGAGTAGACTAAGGTAGACAAAGCACCCCCAGATACACCAAACCAGGTATTAACGTTAATTATATTGTCGCTGTCGACAGGTGGTCTACGGCTAGGAAAGACATGGGATTTCGGACAGGATTGTGGGAATCAGCTACATCCACCTCCCATGACTCGGTTGTTGTGACTGTTTGTTGGGAGAATGTGAACAACTTCAAGGTCACGTCGATCCAGTGCACGCCACGCTCAGGGAGGTTTATGATTCATACAGAGGCTGTGACACAGAATTATACATGCGGAAGCTAACATATATAGCATGATAGATGTACATTAAAGTAGATTAGAATATATGAAGATCAACATCAAGCGTCCGCTCCAGTCCATCACCCCCGCAACTGAGGTGGTGTCGAGAAAGGGATAGGGGGTGATAAAAGAGATTGAAATAGATCATAGTTTCGCCTCCACGCTGTCGCCAGATGTTGGTGAAGATGTCTTTTCATCAAGGGAGATGGGCGTCATGGGAGCATTCTTGGCCTCAGCACTCCGCATCTCCTCCATGGCAGCCCGGATAGCCTTGGCGCGTTTGACAGTATCCAACAGCCCCTGCTTGTGAGTTGGCTTCCACCCCTCCGGTAGCTTTTCGTGACCAATCCACCTCTGCAGCCATTCCGATGGCACGCCCACTTTGTCATTCGACTTCGTCTCCCACACACCCAGAATGATCGCCATCTCTCCACGTGCAATTTCAGCGTGGACACCGTCCAGTGGTTTGGATAGTTTCTCCCGACGCACCCGGGCCCGAGCCACGTCAACAGCGCTCATGAGCTTTCCGGCTTCGGCATTTGGAGCGCCGTCTTGAGTGTACTTAGCGTCATTGATGAGTTCCGTCACTAGCGTGTGATCGATCTCGATTGGGGCATACTTGTGGCCCATTGGTGTGTTGTGGTGGGCAAGGCTGGCATCGTGTTCAACAGCACCATGCTTGCCGATATGGTAGAGGTCGATAGGTCGTACACGTTTGAGAATAGCAAAGCCGACGTAAGAGAGGAAAAGGGCGAGTGGTGTAGAGAGTCCATAGCAGGCCTTCAGGCCACGAACAATGTGGAATGCAGAAAGGTTCTTTCCATCACGGTTGCTTTGGAGACATTAGATTTGCATAAGCACAAATATGGGGTGTCTGGCTCACATGTAACCGTGGTTTGCCATTGTATTGAGAGCAGGGCATGGTGAACGACTGTCTCCTGGTTGAGGAGGGCAATATGCGTTTGCACTAGTGATGGGACATGATTTGCCTTGGTGTCCGTGAACTTCAGGATGTGAGGGGGGAAGAGACATCTTGTTTGGAGTAGAAGGGAGGATGGAGAGGAAGATATATTGTCAAATGCATGCGCTCTTAAATAAAACGCGCGTTGCACAGGGTGTGTCTAAGTGGGGAACATCTCCATAATTTTGGGCCGACTGTCACGAAGAACCCTGACGCGGGGTCTGATTGTGGGAGATATAATAAGGCGGTGAACAACAAATGCACTGATCCCACAAACTGTTGACGCCCTAACGGGGGCAAATTTAGAGCGATGGCAATGATGCAGCCCCTGTCACGCCAAAAGGGATGAGCATTTAACCTACAAACCCTTTGACTCAACAGTATCACTGTTGTATCGGTGTTATGTGCCACCGACTCACCGAACACTAATAGTCCCGTAAAAGAGGCATGCGAAAGTATTATATAAGCGAAAACCTTGATGAACCTTTCATCAACTACTGGTTTAACAATATTGAAAACATTGTCATCTTTGCCCCTCCATCATCACTCTTGCAGACTCTGCAAGACATCCGGGTTGTTCCCCCACTCTTGTACTTGGTCGCTCATCTCGAAAACTATTTCTCCCCCATCAACTATCTGCTCATGAAGAAGCACAGGCGCATTGATCCGTTCTCCGTTGACAGTTAACGATTTGACATATTGCTTTTGCGTTGCCCCAGAAGACTTTATTGTCAATTGCTTCGGAGCTGATTGGGTGCTATTCGGAGCCGCCTGTGGCCAATCTATAATCATCTCATCAAAGAACGGCCTTTCGAGTAATATTGAATCAGTAGAAACACAACGGGCGAATTGTGACACTCACGTTCCAACAACATATTCTCCAGATACGGGATTAACCGGATAGAAACCCATCGCACTGAAAATATACCATGCACTCATCTGACCGCAGTCTTCATTCTACGTAACAATAAGTGCGCATCGATCTCTCAGCCGCAGTAACGCACCCCAGATAAGCCTTGCGGCGTGTTGTTGTAATTTACCAAGGCAATCTCCCTTACTCTCTCTTGTGTTCGCAGTGCGGCACCAGCCAGGGAATAGAGATAGGGGATGTGGTGGGATGGCTGTTCATTTTTAAATCAGAACCTTAGGCTTATTTAGGTAGGGCTGGTCTATAAATACCTCATTTGTGTGTTGGTTGTGACCTCCATTGAAGTGGGCTTCCAGGCTCTGAACAAAGCTCACGTTCCCACCACGATGCTGAATGAGTTGAGGTATATCGTGTACAACATCAAAGCTGTATATCCACTTGTCACCTGCTTTAGGTCAGCGGCGAATGCCGCAGGGATTATTGAAGCGATCAGGGCGAACCTTCTGTCCAACCGTTGTCCGGTCCCGCCAAGCTTCCATTGGCGTTCCTAGCTTCCATGAAACCTGTGTCGTTGTTGTACAAGGTGAAAGGGGAACGTTGTGAACGGTTTAGGAGGAAGGAAGTGACGTTGTCTGGCTTCCCCATAGCCTTCGCCGCGACGTAAACAGCATAATCATCATCTGCGTCGTAGCTGGTAAGCATCAATAGTTTAAGGGGCGGTGCTCGATTTGACCCGAACTCACAGGCATAATCCAAAGTCCGCGAACCACTCTCTGAATGTATATCATCTGCAACCCATCCTTTGTTCGGGTCGCCGTACACGGACGAGAGACCTGCACGGACTTCAAAGTCGACGTTCTAGCAGGGGATCAGCGGCGCATATACGACATCATGGCAAGTACCTCTTGGCGATCTGAGTATCTGCATTCGAGGTGTCACTCGCGAGCTCCACGGGGAATACGAGGGCTGATCACTTACACCGTATCAAGGTCTGCTATAGGTGGGACTGTTGCATCTTTCCAGACAGCTTCCCAAGCGAGGTCGCGATCGAATCCAGTTACCCCCTTCCGGAACGCCTCTCCGATAAGCGAATCCGCATGTGTTCCGACCTGAGAGTGGCTGTGTATGAGAATCTTATTTCGTACGACAATATAGTATAAACTTCACCATGATGTTGGTCTCGACAATATTCTTCCACATGGGCAGCCAGCCTCCCTAGAAATAATAATGAAGGAAATTCTAGCAAGCTAATCACAGGTGCGGACCTCTTTGAAATCCTGCAGGGTGCTGCTGACCATACCAGCGACTCGCTCTGGAGCAAAGAGAATTGTCCAAGCCCACGCCGCTCGATACGTGTCCTATGCGAGGCATTAGTTCAGCACGTGCATGATCCCTCGTAACATAGCTGGAACTAACCCAGATCGAATATCCAGTGTACGAATCACCCTCATGGACCTGATTGTCATAGGCGGAGTAGTAACTGCCGTTCTCATGTTGTTCACTTGGATACGTGAGTCCATGGGCAACGGCAGTGTAGAACACTTCAAGATTCTCGTCAGATGCACCCTTGATCTGTATCCGATCCAGCTTCTCCGCCCATTGGGCTCTGGTAGCTGCGGCCGTTGCTTCCAGTGTTCCTTGTACGGGACCTGCGCTCGCATCTACGAAACAGAATCAACTTCGGAAAGCAATGCCACTATGACGGGTTCAACGTACCAGCGTTCTGCGGTACATCCGGGATCTCGAGATCGATGTTACGCCTCGCCTGGTCCACTGATATAAAACTAGTTCCAATCCTCACATTGACTACAAGGTTGCTCTTGGTAGCATTGTTCTCTGGCTTCTGGAACATCGCAAATGCGGCCAACTGTGACCCTTCCGTATCCATCTGTCCATCAAGCATCGTTTTGTTCGACATGATTCCCGTCGAGTTCAACGGCACGTCAAATCGGGCACAAAAGAAGCCTTTGAAGTGCGATGCTGGCTCTTTGATCGAATTTGGTGTGATAATCGAGTCTTGACGCTCGTTTGAAGAACCACAAATCTCGTTTTGGGGTTGTATGATCGAGACGGACCCGACTGGGAAGGTGATGTTGGTTGGATCGTGTGCTTGAATAGATTGGCGGACGGCATCAATCAGGATGTAGGGTGTTGTAGTGCTGGTGACGTTTGGTGCAAGTTTGAACGTGAATCTGAGGTGGCCGACCCGGGAAGCTAAAATAATTGGTTATTTTCAGGTTTTGATGATGGAAGCTGAACCGAGATTCAGACTCACTGGAACTCTGCTCAACTAGCACACTCCCACCCAATCCATCTTCCAACTCGACACCATAAAATCCCGAGCTAATAATCTCCCCGCCCCTCTGTTCGGCACCGCCGACAAACCTTAACCCCCTCCCGTCGAAATCCATCTTCCCCGCGCTCATGACCTCCGCAAAGTCTCCACTCTGAGAAACCCCGGGCACAAGAGCCACACTTGCACTCTCCCCCATCCAAATTGCGGGTTGTCGGGTTGCTTGAAATCCATGTATCGTGGGTGTGAGTTCCGTGATATTATACGGTGTGCGAGATACGTAGTTCACGCGGGTCTGTGCGACCCAGCGTGTCATTGCGAAGGGCGGACCCGTGGATGGGATCATGCCACCCGTGAAGCTCGGTGCTATGCCCCCGTTTCCGATGAGTCTATAATTACAGGGAAAAAATCAGTTTCAACTCTCGAGCAAGAATTGTCTGGAGAGATGATCAGAATCGTACAGATTTACATGATCCACTGCGTCGCTTGCTGGTACTCGAAACTGCGATGGTGGCAGGAGACGTCCAGTCGGTGTTCGATCCTGAGCAAGTACAACTTGACCTAGAGTGAGCGTCAACAACGCCACAATCGCCTTGAGTTTGAAAGATCGCATTTTGGGTACTAATCCCACTGGACCTAGCGATGCTTCTGGCGCCACTTAGTGGTGATTTTAATACCATCCATTTCTAGGGTCAAACGTTCGTCTGCCAATGTTTACCAGCTTCTCGACCCTCTACTTAGAACCGCAAGGCTATTAACAGAGCTCGACGAAATGGCTTCATGCTTTAGTTAGGTCACCTGAGATCCTCAACCTTCGTCGAGTTCCCACGATAGTGCTCCCGTGAGATATTCGAAGATTGTGCTCAGGCGGCGGGGCACAAAGGTAGTGTGATGTTGATGGAAGTGGGGTATTCCTATGCTTTGAATTCATGAAGTGGTTATTATTGTATGCTACAGCATGTCGTTCACCAACATGACCTTACGAATATATTAGAGTTCAGAGCGATCCGGAATAACTTCCTGTTTTGCTCGTCTCTGTTCAGCAACCTTTTCCTTTTGCACCGCTTCCTTCGGGGGTTCCTCAGCCACAAATTCCGGCGCCTACAAAAAAAGCTCAGCATCCCCCTTACATCACCCTACAAATAGATGGATACTCACCAACTGACCCAAATTAACATCCAACTCCCTCATGACGTCTGCATCATTCCCCCACTCCTCAATAATTGGACTCATGCTAAACACGATCACAGCCCCATCCTTGATCTGTTCATGCTTCAGTACCGGTTTGTCGAGGTACACTCCATTGACTTGAACAGATTTGACATAGGGAAGTCTCGGGCCGCCAACTGAGACTACTATAAGTTTCTTTGGGTCAGATGGTGTTGATCCCGGGAGGTCGATCTCAATGCGGTTGAATAGTGGTCTGCACAGGGATGAAGCGGTGAGTTAAGTGGTGGGTAATAAGGGAACAAAGAGGACGCACGATCCGATCACGTATTCACCCGAAACGGGGTTAACGGGGTAGAACCCGAGCGCGGAGAAGAGATACCATGCGCTCATCTGTCCACAATCTTCGTTCTGTATGTATTTCAGCACGCGGCCGCCAGGACAAGAACGTTTGAACGTACGCCTGAGAGGCCAGTGGGAGTGTTATTATAGTTCGCGCGAGCGATCTCGCGGACGCGTTCTTGAGTTTTCCATGCAGCGCCGGAAAGGGCATAGAGGTACGGAATATGATGCGAGGGCTGTCGCACGAAGTAAGAAAAATGAGTAAGCGAGCAAGCGCTAGAGGTAAAGGGAACATACCTCGTTGGAATGATCATTATGCCCACTATTGAAATGCTCCTCCAAACTCTTCACAAACGCAACATTCCCGCCCCTTTTCTCGATAAGTTGAGGAATGTCATGCACAACATCGAACGAATACGCCCATTTGTCACCTACACGCGAAATTGAGACACAAATCAGTATACGTGATGGATGATGTCGTCAAAGAATAGAAACGAACCTTCAGTCCAGCCACGATCCTCACCAGCCCAGCTACCATCCGCATTCCTAGCCTCGAAGAACCCAGTTTTATCATTCCACAAAGTAAACGGTGCGCTTTTGGAGCGCTCGAGCAGGAATTGGGCCTCCTTGGTTTTGCCAAGTTCATGGGCAAGTACATAGGCGGCGTAGTCGTCGTCTATAATCGATATCAAGAGATGAGCGCTGGTATTATGACACGGGAAAGGGGTTTATTTTAGCGCTCACATGCATAGTCCAGTGTGCGCGAAGCGCTCTCGGAATGCAGATCATCTGCCACCCAGCCTTTTCCTTCGACGGCATACGAAGAGGAGAGACCAGCGCGAACCTCGTAATCCACACCCTGCAGATAAACGTAAGCGTCTACACAGGGAAGGGGAGTTGAGAAAATCACGTACTTCCTCACGGTCGTCATACTGAGTAGTTGCGTCGTCTTTAGGGGCGACAGTCGCATCTTTCCAAACAGCTTGCCATGCAAGGTCGCGGTCGAAGCCCGTGATGCCCTTCTTGACTGCTTCTGCGATGAGGGAATCGGCGTGTGTTCCGACCATGATATTAGTTTCGACAATGTTCTTCCACATCGGTAGCCACCCGCTCTAAACCAACACAAGGATCAACAACAGGAATCAGAATGGAATGAGTGGTGAGCAGCACGCACCTCCTTGAAATCAGCCAACATTGAGTTAATAAACCCAGGTACACGTTCTGGTGCAAACAAGATTTGCCATCCCCATGCAGCGCGGAACGTATCCCAAACCGAATACCCGGTATACGACTCTACGCCCTCGCCTTCGTGCACCTTTCCATCATAGCCCGACCAATATTTCCCATACTCAGCTTGCTCACTCGGGTACTGCAATGTTCGCGCCACAGCAGTATAGAAGATCTCCTTCTCTGCATCCGTCGCGCCCCCAATTTGAATGCGATTGAGTTTTTCTACCCATTCTCGACGTGTATGTGCGGCTGTGTGCTCCAGTGTACCGACCATGAGTCCATTGGCATCGCTAATTTCGGGGTTGACGTCGGGTATTTCGAGGTCGATGTTCTGGCGTGCCTGGTCGATGGAAATGAAAGATGTTCCAACACGAACGCTGACCAGTGCCAATTTTGTGCCAGATGGAGGGAAGAATGCATAAGCACCCAGAGGGCCGCCCTCAGCGTGGTTGACACCGCGAAGGACTTCACCCTCCTTAATAACGCCATGCCAGGCGAATTTAGTGCTGAACCTCGCGCAGAAGAATCCATGGAAGGTGTCTGCGGTTTTGCGTGAGGAGGTGGGAGTAATTATGTCGTCTTGACGTTCGGATGAGAAGCCACAGATTTCGTTCTGTTCGGGAGAGATGGTGACGAAGCCCGTAGGTTGGGTTTTATTGACGGGGTTGGAGGATGTGATGGACGGTCGAGCGACGTCGAGGTAGATGTAAGGGGAGTCGATTGATTTATCGAGATTGAAGCGGAATCGGAGGTGCCCGACGCGTGAAGCTGTTGGGGGAGGAGTCAGCCGCGTATAAGCAACAAAATATGAAGGGCAAAGAATTAACATACTGGACGACTGCTCGGCCAGAATTTGACCGTTCTTGCCGTCGGACAACTCGATGGCGTAGTATGCAGGGCTAATAATCTCCTCGCCTGGCACACGGAACGAATCATCCAATGGAAGACCACGTTTATCGAACTCCCATTCGATGCCTGCAGCGTTGCCTTCGAGTGCAACACCGGGAACGACAGCAATGCTTCCACTTTCGCCCATCCAGATTGCTGGTTGACGAGTGGCCTGGAACCCATGGATCTTGCTGCGTGTCACATTGTACGGTGTCGCAGACACGTAGTTTTCTTGCGTCTGTGCGACCCAGCGGGTCATCGCAAAGGGCGGTCCAGTTGACGGGATCATTCCCCCAGAACCATTTGGCGTGTCGCCACCATTACCTATGAGTCTTCAAGAATCTCTCAGTATTCAACACGTTCTGAAGTGAAATTACAAAACGCACAAGTTGACATGGTCGACGTTTTCGCTCTCGGGAATCCTATGTCGCGGGAACGGCAGAAATCGGCCCGTGGGTGTTTTATCTGGTGAAAATATGTAGGCTTCTGTGAGAGAAGAGAGGAGGGCGCTGACGAGGATGGTCCTTGCTACCATGGCTGCGTGTACATTTACCAGACGAGGGGCTACAAGGGATGTGCTGACGGCAACATCGTTCAATTAATGTTCCCCGGCTAAACTCCGGTTGTGCTCGGGTCGATCTCGGTCCCTTTATACCCGTCACATGACTGCCCCACCTTCTTCCTCCCACTGTTTCCTTGCTTCATTCTCGCCATGTTCTACACTTTGATATTCCTGTTTTCCGCACATTTTGAAGTTACGAGAATTAACTGCCAATGCAAACCCTGCTTGCCATCGGATGCTGTCTTATCTTGTCAGAAATCCATTCTGGTGTCTCCAAATTTCTTTCGTTTTGCCACGCTGGAGCCACGTCACCAGTTTCTTATAAAACTACCGCATCATTTCTGGCAATTCTTGCGCTCGGAGAACTGTGATCGCTTGTGTTCGTTGCTGTAATATGGACCTCATGACCTCGCCAACCTTCGAGATGAATTGCCTTCTGCCACGTTTCTTTTCACAGCGCGATGGGTCAATTTAAACTATCCACTCGACATCTTGGAAAATTTTCCGAATTCAATCGACGTGCTGTGTCTACGTGGACAACAAATTTTACGATTGTTCATACATAGTTCAATCACAAATTGACTGCGTTTGGTATGCCAGTATAACGGAAGCAATTTCAAGCGCTATCTACTTTTCTCCCTTTAACCATTTCTGAAGACCTAATCCCGTATAAATCTTGTCCAATCCCTGGAATAGAAAAGCGTTAACCAAATTTGCAAGCTACTATGATGACGCTCTTACGGTGGCTGCAACCATACCCTTCAAGAGACTATCAAGCCCAAGACCGCTCAACTAAACAAACCGTCAATTAACTTTCACAGCTAAAGTTTATGCAAACTTACGAGTCTACCAAGCAAGTTCAAGACACCTGCCAATAGCAAGGCCACTCCACCAACAATTTGTGTTATAGGTTCTAAAAGTGGATCAAAACCACGATATCACACATCAAATTCAGACGACTTACGACCCAACGCGTCAAGCAAAGGTCCGAGATCTTTCTTCGCCTTTGGGAACGCATCTAACTTCTCCTTCGCCCAACTGACTGTTCCTTGGACTTCGTCAACCAGCTACACATACGTGAGCTCTACATCTACCATACAGGGACTGGTCACTTACAACTTTCAAAGACTCAGCAAGTCGCTGCTCCTGGGGCGATGCCTGATGATCTTGCATATTCCTCTTCGCCTTGTTCGTCAGCCTATTATCCGGATCCGCACCATGAACAGCGCCACTTGTCTCATACAAGATCTTTTCTGCTTGTTCGAGGAGAGGCTTGACTTGTTTGACAAGTTCGTCCTCGTTCCGGTCCTCCTCCTTCTGTCCTTCCATATTCTCGATGTGCTTAATAGGAGAACGTTATGGTTGGCATCCAACGTCGGTAGAATTGTACTCACTTTTCTAATCATCTTACAGATTGGCGTGACTCGCTCATTCGCATCTTCGATGAGGGCCGCAAGTCGCTCGGCGAGGGCATTATCCTGGTCGATTTCATGTTGAGACCTAAGATCTTCAGTTTCAACCGCCGCGTCGGCCTTCGGGGGGTCCGCAGGAGAACCATTCTCAGCCGCGGCAGAAGCAGCGGCAGGAGCGGGAGGGTCACCAGACTGAACTGGCGAAGCTTGAGAATGGACTGAATTCTGAGTATCGGACATCGTAAATCGAGATGCGGGGGCGGTGGGAATATATTTTTATCGTGTAGACAATTATATAGGCGCCCTCAAACATTTTGACGCCCCACCGCCGTCATTGGACCCCCACCGCCTCCGCCCACCAAATGTGCGTCATATCCGAGCACAGACCATCAAATCGCTATCTGCCGGGCTGCCGACGTACACATAGCCTACAATGCTAGTAATAGCTATTCTATAAATAGACGCGCGGAGACATCACTGTCGGCGCGGTGGATATGTTTTCGGCCTCTGCACACGCTTGTTAGAATAATATGCATATCGTGGGGTGCCACTGGGGTATGCCTGGCGTGCCTTACGCAAATGTGACGGAAGGCCTGATCGGTCCCTTGGGGCCCCACGAACATGAACAGAATCCCCCACTGAGTCGATCATGACATGAGCGCACGTCACCATGGTCGAGAATTATTCACAAAAGCTCCAGGTATATAATCCGACTCAAACAAAGTCACCATAGGTCTTGCATCACTTACCACAACTCCATACTCACAACAAGTCTAATCCTTCACTCATTCTCTGTACATGGCACCAAAGCCCGGTTCCCCCGCCCAATCTCGCCAACCCTCTCAGGAGAGAGGTCCGGGGCCGTCGGCACGATCTAGGTCGCGTCGTGGACGCAGTCGAACCCGACGCAGTCCCTCCGTCGCGAGTACGATAAGCGATTCGGGCGACGACCAAGCCCCCCTCTATCCCCAAAATGAAAGCCCAGTCCAATCCCGTCCCAAGAAACGCAAGAACAAGAAACGCCAATCCGGCCTCCCCGTAGTGGACGAGGTCGAAGGAGTAGGTAGAGAAGTCGCGAACACCGCATCAGGTGCTGTGGACACTGTTGGTGGCGCTGCATCGTCTGTCGCGGGCTCAGGCGGGGGGAGCGGGGACAAACCGCTGAAGCTCAGGCTGGATTTGAACTTGGATGCAGATATCCGGTTGACGGCCAAAGTCCACGGAGATATTACCCTTTCGTTACTGTGAGTATTACTCATTCACTTGAATCCTTCCGTTGAGGGTGCTTAAACTGAGGTAAGGCGCTGAATTAGTTGACCCCGGAATAGCATGCTTTGAGCCACCTACAGCCCACGAACATTCAGCATCTTAACCGGTTGTTAGACTACAGGACCTTTATCTTTTCCTTCTTGTGATTCAGTATTTGCCATATTCTTTTTCTCACATGACGTTCCAAGGGCTTGGTGAATGTATACATACGAGTTAGGAACGGTTCTCAATACTCTTGTCTATCGAATTCTCTACATGTGCCAGCGAATTTTTGGAATTCTCTTTTGAGCTGAAGGCTTCGAAATAATCCTCGTCGTCGACTTCCCGCAGTCCAGGTGGAGGTAGTGCGATGTTTAACACGAACCAAACGGCTCCACTGATGAAGACTCCTAAGAACCAGGACATGTAAAAGACGTGCCTTTATCCGTATCAGACACCGCTCATAAAAGTTAGCTGGGCAAGACGCTTACATCCAGGTCGAATTGACTCTCACAGACCCAGGGCTAACGGAAGTAGCAAAGCCAGGTATGTTCGGAAATACACCCTAGAAATTAAATTATGGTCAATATAAGAGGTTATGGAAAGTTATTGTCAGAACGTACGAGAACCCAGGCAACTGGAGCCCTCCAGTTGAGTCCATGCCAAAACCTGTAGCATTGTGTTACGTTGCATGGCTGAGTGCTGATAGCTGAGGCCAAAGGTACATACCAGTAGTCACTGGCAGAATTTGGTATGAAGAGATGTGATAACTTTATACGCCGCTGTCTCACAAGGTGGTACTCCACCTACGTTTCAGTGGATCAGATGTCTTCCAAGAAACCCATCCCTGGCGCGTGGTACACTTACGAGCATGATTCCTGTTAGAGGGCCAAGGAACACTGCATACCCCGAGAGTGCAGTAATGAAACTGTTTGGAGTCTGTGTACACCCTGAGTCCAAATGATGGGTAACACTGAACTATGAGCTTACGTTCAGGATCCTCCACGGTTGTATGAGAACTCCAATTATTGCAATGACACACGCTCCACGACGTATATCAATGTACCTGGGCGGGCATGGTGAGTCAGAGTGGCCGGCGACTATATTTAAAACCGTACTGTGGCAGAAGCGCAGCAAGGTCGATTCCGCCGACAACAGCACTGGCTACTATCTTGGTTGCAGTGTCAGAACCGCGTGGAAATCAACAACATCAGACGTACTGTCGAGGAGAGCGAAGACAAAAAGAATGCAGAAGCACCGAAGAAGACAGCTGCTCGCGCACCACTTCCTTCGTGTGTCTGAACTGCATAGAGCAAGTCATAGAGTTTCCTAGCAACCATCATTAGACATTGTGGTAAAGGACAATTGTGTTGTCAACAAACCAAAGGAGAGGTTCGTCGGGGTAGAATCCCCGAGCGCAGGAAGTCGTGATTATTCCTAGAACGTTCGCACACGTGAAACAGATGGGCACAACAAAGACTTGTCCCCAGAGCTGGTCATTCGGGCGCTTTGCGTATCGGCTAAAATCTGGAAGTAAGGTTTTAACGGAGTCAAGATCCCCTGTGCAGAAAGAACAAGGATACACACCACTCTGGTATAGGATGCCGCTGGACCATGATCCTATGCCTCGCGTTACCATCCACATCATAGTCCAATTGACTTCTGACCCCGAAATCTCAACCTCGGATGAAATATCTGGATCATTCCATAATGGGCCGATATTCCCTTGTTTTACGAGTGCCCAAATGAAAATAACGAAGACACCGGCTGTCACAATTATAGAAGCGAAAAGCGCGGGGATTTGATACCTGAGGATGTCACAAATCAGCATCAAAGCGCAGCCCCCAGGGAAGATGGGGTTGAACTCGCCGTTCCGGTCTGAGGAGAATTAGTGGCAGCCCGATTATCCAAAAGATCATAAAGGCAACTAATGGACATTTGGTGAACAGCCTTGTATAGATGGCATTCCACACTCACCAAATTCATTAGTCTTCATAGCCGCACTCTCGGGAAAATGGTTCTTCATTTGGTGAAAACTCGCTGCCTGAACTATGAGAATTCGATAGAGTCGAATGGTTAACTGGCACCCACGCCATATTGCCCCTATCATAATCTTCAACATTTGCCCTCCATACCAGGCGTCGACGCCGAACCAGCAACATGATAGAATGACGCGATTGATGACCACGAACCACGACCCCCGGCTGTATTGTACAACTTAAGTCCCCAGTGCATCCCAAGAACCATCAGACGCACATTCCCCAACACGTTCGATTGACAACGGCCTGAAGGAGTTGAAGAGTCAGCGATATATATATGGGGAACAGTCAACCACACGCACGAATGGGATATGCCATGTACTCCCTGGTTGGCCACTGACAACCATGCCAAGAGCGATGCTAATCGACAATTCGTGAGTCATTGAGTCATCCAGCATTGACGTCAATGGAGACGTACACGATGTTACTAACGGCGCATACTACAAGGGAGGTTGAAACATCAGATGATCTGCATGATGGGCGCTGAACACCGCCGGTATGAGTCGGGGCGTACCTGCAATTGCTTGGCCGACTGTAAGTCCAGCAGCCACTACCCCCGAGCGGATGAGTGAGCAATTCCTTTAATCCAGGCCTTCAGACTCACGCGCCGTCGATGCCCCGGACCATGCTGGAAGGCTAAAGCCTTGGAATAATGTGAGCACATAGCCGTCGTCCGTCACAGGCGCGTACCTATTGACAGCCAGAAATACACAAACACTCTCCTTGTCCATGTTCTACGTGCCGGGGGTAAAGGAAGCACATCATCATTCTGATATGGCGTCGCTGTGGTGGAAACCTTGCGGAAAATAAGTATCAGATAACCATATTCGAATATTACAAGCCATCGCTCACCCGCAACGATAGCATTGAAGGAATGGTAAAGAAGAGGGAGAGAGAATGTCAAGCCATTAAATAGGGTTTTCCTTTTAGTACGTGCCTGATCTTTATCAAACCCAATTGAATATGTCCCGTGTCCTCATTGATCTCGATCCTAGAGCGTTCGTGTGTCTATTTATTCACCTGCAATTCACCTCATACGGTTAGTGAAAGTAACACCATCTCGATGCGGAAATTTTGGGGTATCAATGCTATAACCAGGGTCATCTGGACCCTGTCCCGACGACATTAAGTAGGTAGATCTAGAACTCTCCCACCTATCTATCGGTCAACAATAGCGAAATCAGACCTTTTTTACTTAGAAACCGGGGCCGCGGTGCATGATGAAACGTCGGGGAAGGATACTGAACATAAGTATGGCTCTCCAAGTTGTCGTGCATATCATGGGTGGGAGTTGACAATACGGAGGTCCGGTCCGCCGAATAAGAGTCAATACAGTTTGGGGATTGAGATCAAGAAGCTTGCCAAGTTGGTTCCCCTTCTGTGCTCAACCTTAGTGCTATCTTCGCAAACCCAAAAGTACCGAAGATGCTCTTCTTATCCACTGTTCCAATACCAGGCCGTGGCGAAATCACATTCAGAACCAGCCATATGGTGTCACTGATCAAGCTGAGGAACCTGTATATATAATATATACGTCTATGAAAAAGAAAATTTGTCACTGATGGCGAGATATGGTGTTGAGAGTTCGAAAACCGATGTTCAGGCTGAATTGGAAAGACGTACATACACACCGTGATGACTAGATGCGGGCTGGATCACGCCGCAGCCAGGACGCAGCAAAACCCAAACCATTGGCCCCTTCCGGTTGAGACCGTACTAGAACCTGAAGTCGTCCCGACAAACGATGAGGTTATGGGCGGCGTCGATCAGAAGGGTGCAGATGGATAGGTGTGATAGTTTGACAAGGCGCCGCCTCAGGGTAATCTGCTTAGGACCTATTACTACAGAGAGCCACAGGAACGTGGTAGGTTGTTGATTCACTTGCGAACATGATCCCAGTTAGTGGACATAACAAGACTGCATTGCCAAAAATAGTGGTGATAAAGCTATTTACAACCTAACAGCATCACTAGCAAATCACGACGCCGGTAGGAGGTCACACACTGGGGATTTTCCGTGAGTTGATGGCGAGGTCAATCACCGCAACTGTAGAGCAGCAGAATCCATACCTCCGACAATGTCACAGGCTATGCTTATACTTATACAGACCTGTGGTAAGGTAAAAGCGAATGCCACGGAGAGAGATGATATTGTGACTACCCAAGCTGTTTGAGCCAAACAGGCAGGTGAGGATTATAAAAATCTGCTCCCAGATCTGATCTCCGGGGCTCTTCACACACCGAGAGGGTCTTTACGTGGTCTGCGCTAAACGACTCGATGGTCAGGCTTCAGCGAAGATCGCGACACTGAAAAGAATGAGGAACAGATGTCCCTTTTCAAAGATGTAGCAGGTAACATGTATATAGGTAAGTCTGTGCATATATGCATGTTTATCCTACCAATTACCGATCCACTACTTGAGCTACTCCTGATTCGATAATGGCCACTCCAGGCGATCATTCGTGCCATGATCTGTTCCTCTAGGCGCGAAAATGCGCACAGCAAGAATCAGATCGCATTCTCGAAGGTGATGGGTTACCAAAGCACATGGATTACCCCTATTGCCCTATATTTCCGTGTTATAAAAGAGGTGTTCCGGTATGAAAGCTATCACGCGTCACGATTCGCCATATTCTATTTTCAGATGGCAGGCGGTTGCTCCGGCGGGTAGGCCCGGCGCAGCAATTCGTGGTAAATTTCGATAGCATTCCTAGGTACCCCACACAAATCTACAGCACCCGTTGTCTACAAAGGTCATTACAAATTAAAGATAGTATCGTTATCTTTAATACATAGCATGCATCATTCATATCCTTGTTGTCAACTTAACTTGCAATCAGGGCTACGCTCAATAATAAACTCACATATCCAGACCCACAAGAATTCCGGCCTCGGGAATTCCTAACTTCTGGTGACCAGCTTAGGACGGACGGTGAAATTCTAGATCCGACTAACATCATCTTCGGTTTCGGACGCAGGTTCATGGCCCTGCCGTTTCTGACGAGGCGGATATACCCGCTCATTTCTACCAGGATTTTCCCAGAAAAAAAATTGTCTTTTCTCTAGTGCAGTTGGCGCCGCATCGTTGTCGGGAGTATTCAATATCGGTAAGGCATTAAATTCCAATGGCCAACCAATCGAACCTACTCGGGCGTATGATTCGAGTGCCATTTCGTAAGCTTCCATTGTTATTCACCTTCGAACGATTTCATTCCAATTTGGAGCCACCTCAGTTCGCTAATGCACAATGTTGTCTATTGATGGTATGAAGGATGTTTTATGCTAATTTCGGTGTATTACGACACTTTCTCTGGGTCGACATACTGGAAAAGTCGAGTGCTGGAGCGGTATGATGTCACTCATGTTTATTACGAAATTTCCCAGGAAGAAGATATTACTGGATAAGAGGCTGCCCTCCTGCTGCGGACAGATATGTCCCTCGTCCTCCCTGGCTATCATCATGAGTGCTTTTGAGTGCGTTAGTTGCGGGCGCGAGTTCGCTTCTTTTGAGGCTTTGTCCCAGCATTGTAGGGCGAAAGGCCATCCTGCGTATAAATGCTCCTTTTGTGAGGCTCATCTGTTAACCAGTCGCGAGTTGATCAGGGTGAGTGTCAGTGGAAACACAAATATGGGTGTTTTTTTAACACTACGCCTGAATAGCATGTTCTCAGTAATCACGATACTCATAAAGGGCGGGCAGAGCCCGCTGTTAATATTGAGTACATTGATAAAGTGAGTACACGAACGACTTCATTATAGCTGTTTGACTTGATGGTGATTCTTGATTATGACAGCGTTTGGAAGATTGTATTGTCGCACAGCATGTCGCGGCCATCAATGACGATGCTCTCCCTTATGCCCGAGGATTGATGAACGAGGAAAAGGATGAATACTGTGCAGAATGCAACAAAACGTTCCGGGACAACAGGAGGTTTAGGCAGCACTTAAAATCGGCCCATCACTGGTGCTTCACCTGCTCACGAGGATTTGACAACGCCTTGCAGCTTACGCAGGTGCGCACTCATACAATGCTACCTGTCTTTTGCTCTCGCGACACTAAGATAATCGCCAGCACAAAACGTCTCCTATGCACAACAGCAGTGTACGAAACTTCAAATGCAACCTTTGTCGTATGACAATTAAGACCGCATCCGCTATGGTCGTACACCTTGAGTCCGAGTGTCCCAATATAAGCCATCATACGATGACGAAACATGCGCATGAGCCTGTGCAGCCGCGTATTGAAGTGCTGCCTTGCAAGGGCCCCTGCTGCTCGGTATGCGGCTGCCAGCTCCTGACATCTAATCAAATGCCCTTCAGCTTCAAGAAACTCAGGTGTCTTATTTGCTGGAAGAATTTTGGGACACCTCGGGAACTTGGAGTCCACATGAAGAGTACACCGGGCCACCAGGGTATTCTTTTCCGGTGCGCGGGTTGCGAGGCTAAATTCCGGAGAATTCGTCAAATGCTTTGGGAGACAAGGATAAAAGATAAGCACTTAGACAAGGCGAAATCACTGTTGTTGATGGGCTATTTGGAAGTTTGAGGGGGCTCCAAGATTGCGTCGCTTAGAACCATGTACAATACTCCAGATTTATTACCATAAGTACATTGTGTGATTTTCAAGTGAAACCGGTTCTTGACAAAAGATAATCAGTGCAGTTTGGATGTAGGGAGTCGAGCAGGCGATCGCCCGAGGTGTGATAATGTTGGTCACTACTACATCATACCTTAACCAGCCAACAAGTGAGATTTGGGCACTGCAGCCGACCGTTCATCGAACACTAGAAATCAATGAATGGAGAAGGGGTTTTGAGCGTCAATATGTGAGGCACCCGTGACGTCACAACCCCAAACGCACTTGAAACATCACCTTGGCTAACGTCTCACCTGCGCCGTACCTGCTCCTGCAAGACAGGTTAAGGTTCGTGTGCAACAAACTGATCTCCTTTTTTGAATTGGCCAAGGATCGCAGCATGTTGGCGTTGAATCACGGCGGTCTGACACCGTGTGGTGGTGCGTCCGAACTGGAAATGTCGCAGATAGTAACGTAAAAGTAAACCCAACCTCTTATCCCGATTCTCGTCCTCTTTGACAAATGATCTCTGTAGTCACTATTATCCCATGCCAAGGCTTGCTTCTCCACCTGTATACAACACCGATTCTTCTTCTGATAGTCGTCACCTCTGTCGGTGTGCTTCTCGTCGACACAACTTCGGTTCCGGCAGCGAGCGCTCTCAGGCACATATTGGTCTCGGCGGGGACGTTCGGACCACATTGTGATCGTCCTCTTCAAGGTTTCGTGCAAGTAGGCGAAGGCCGTTCCGAGCTCTGCTCTCAAATAATATAACATCAAAGAAGTAAGGCAGAGTTTTCTTTATTACTCTCATGTTCACGTAGCGTGTAGAAAAATGTGGGGAGTCACCGTAGCTCGTTCCCTGAAGATCCATTCCATGCCCACTACAAGAAAAACAGCTTTGCCGCCAAGCCGCAAGTCCAGCTCGTCCCAGTGGCACCCATTTGCCTACGATAGTTACTGTCATGAGCAACCCCGGCCCCACAGCTCCTAGTTCTCGGTGTCTGGGAGCATGATTTGTAGCGCTTGTTGCATCATCTGGGGTCGGGGCCATCACGGCGGATGTTGTGGTGATCGTGAGTTGCCGCTGCTTTAGCTTAGTCTCCATCAACGTACAAGCTCATGGCTGTAGATTCCCTTTGGTCGGATCAGCCGCTGCATGTCAACAACTCTTTCAACTCTCGCGTATCCGTTGCTTCGAAACACCGATGTTGACATTACTCTCGTTGACACCACTCTGAATTCAGCCGACCGTGCACATCGGTGATACTGAACGCCAGTGACCACAGCCTCCCCGCATCAAGCTTCAGGGACTGATCATCCTCGGCGCTGAAATGAAGACGATCAATCCGCCAATCGCCTCCAATCCTGACTATTGGTGCTAGATTCCTGAACACGTAATATGACACCTATCCAAGGGAGAGTAATTTGAAAGCATAGAACGTGAGGCGTGAGGCATGAATGTTATCGACATCGTGATACACATCTCGCAGTCATACGCAATTGTGCGCCCCGCCCGGTCCCTTTATTGGCTCTCTGGAAATGAAATGAAGCGTCACATCCTGATTACGACAAGTATATCGCCGAGCCATTCCATTAGGTAGCACCAGCATACACCTATCTCCTGGCCAAAGAGATGAGGCTAAATATGAGGGTGGATGCAATTATAAACGAACCGCTGTATTAAAATCTACTCAGATAGTGCTGGATTCTATGATATGTTGAGAGTTAATGAGTCGTTGATAACAACGTTTTTCGGTTGCGCCGGATGCCACTCGGGACTTCTCCCAATACCCATTATAGTACTATGCGGTGAGATTTTCATGCTTGCATTGAGGAGCTTTATCGCTGACTGATTAACTTTTCCAGTTTGACAGCGGGTTTGGAGCGATTATTATGATCAACAGAGATTTGCATCATCTAATTGATAAACATCATCCTTCATGTATACTCCCCATTTCTTCGTCTTGATCTCAATATCACATATATATATGAACTGGGCGGACCTGAAACGCCTCTCGTATTCTCATTCACGATCATGTCTAGTGATTCGGGAGATCTCACTATTCTCAAGTACTATCTCTCTGACTCACAAAAAGTCGAGCGATCCCTTGGTGAGCATGCTGTTTTGTCATATTCCCCTTCTGATGATACATCCTAGTCTGCGCAGCAACACTACTTGTATATGATTCGCTGATACTTCTTCCTTCCAGTGTGAGCATAAACCTTCGACTACTGCGACTGTTTGATAGTAACTGACACTGGGTTAGGTTCAAGCAGATATTTACTGGTGAGCGGTATTCGTTCAAGCTCGATAGTTTATATTCGATCTCACCTGGTTGCGCCGCATCAGGACCCTTGCAAAGTGGCGATCCGTACCGGCTGCGATATACACCTTATTGGTTTTTTCTGGTGTCTTTTATTTGGCGTAAGTTGACAGTGCATCCCTTGAGTCGGCGGTTATACTGAGTACACCCCTCAGAGCGTCGGGTTACAGTGAGTCGTAGTTTTTGGGCCCCAGTACTCCAGTACAGATTACTTACTAAGCGTTTTAGACATCGCTACACCGGCACCAACTATTATTGTAGGCCAAATCAACTGTGTGTATTGTGACCCGACGGAATTCTAATTGTGATTTTTTGACGTATTTAGGGGCAAGCACTGCCACCCCTAGTTCTGGGCATGAGAAGTTCTGACTTTGAGAAATTCAGGTGCCAACTATCCGGCTTTGTCTATAACCTGTGCGTATTGTCACTACAAGTCAATCTAAACTCATAACTTTCCTAATACCTGAATAGCATATTCTATATTGCCTATCCTCCTCTTGTGAAGGTTCTACTGATTCTGAGGCTTCGTGCGCTGTACCGGAATCAGTTGAAAGGCAGGTCTCCTATCAGTCGTGGAGATACTATGTTGCTGATTGAGCTGTGTTATGTAAAGTAACTATATTGCTCTACGCTCTGATGACTTGTGAGGGGGTCGCACCGCTCCCCAGACATATGCTGATATCTTTTGGATAAAATAGTGGAAATCCTAGTATGTCGTCGTCATTTTTTCATATAGTTCAGCTAAAGGTCTGATTCCCTGCTCTTAAAGAGTTGTTTGATCGCATTTCTGTTGGACGTGGCTCTAGTCGTTCCTGGGGGACGTTTAGCCAATATTTCCCCCGTCCTTCCGGGCTGCTACTTGTCGCTACCCGAGTCAAACTTATATCGTGTTTGGGATAAGTCAGGGCCCCAAGAATGGTACATTTATCCTCCTCCCTCATTTCGGAGAATTGATTCATTTTATCACCCTCAGGGCAGTACGACTCCTAACTTCAAGTATATAATCTATCAGCGTACTTGTTACTTGAATTAACTTCCCCGGTAGCCATAGAACTCGGCCTGATGCTGTTCAAACTCGTCCAAACTTTCAGAATGCGTGCCGGCGGTTTTCAGTCGGTAGTCACTCAAATTCATTCCCTCACCCCGGTATTGTATGTCTTTTACAGAGATGGAATGCTCATGTTTATTCCGTGAGTATCTTGTTTATTTTGTTTGGGTTTATCTCACCTGTTTAATTAGAATTTTCGGTAAGCTCAGGTCAGCCAACTCCAATACTGGGATGAGTTGATCATGGAGATACGCAGTGATGAATTGGTGTGGTCTCGTCTCATTCTTCAAACCTTTCAACAGCAGTACATTTAGCCGAGTAGATTGGCCTGTGTAAGTTCATCGTTCTCGGAATCATCCATCTGTTGACAAATGCGGACTAGGTGGCTTGTCATGACCTACCACATCTTCGTAAGTAAGCTCCTGTGTTGGAGTCTGTAATTGAATGACACATTTCACAGGGGGCACGACTGATCTTAAATCTTCGCAATGCCAATGCAAAGCTCATCGGAACGACCATCCCACAACAAATTTCGACGCTGAGGTTTGACGCAGTCAACCCAACAACGACTGGGAACGACACTAATGCTATAGATGCCTGAGTTCTATCTGAGACGCTACTTTCGTCATCCCACCTGATACGGTACACGATCAGCTTCCTTTTTTTTATGTTTCTACTCTTTGATTGCCTGTTGTTTCGAGTTCGTGTCTAAGTGTCATATATGTCTGCATTCTATTTGTTTTTGACATCAAGCTCTGATGCTTACCCAGAGCAAATATTGGCTTCGAGGGGTGTTTCGGGGTCAGGGGTATGCGCCGTAACCGACCCCCGGGATAAATAGTGTACTAATATGATATAAGCTTATCCTCCCTTCCTAACCTTGCATGCCAGAACGCTACGTACTGGGAAGCTATACGGTGTACTACATCGAGCATCTGATGGACTGAGTGAAACGACTGACTGTTCTGTTCTCGGTGGTGGCTTGTGTCGTTCATCAAATTTTGCGAAGTACAGTCTAACTCTGAAATGAGCCTAAATCTAGAGACGGATATGAGATTGATTGATGCCTATATTACGACAAAAGTGGTGGACAAGGAGCCTGATTGGCGTCGACAATGATACAAACTCGATAGTAATATATTTCATGTGCCGGTTCATTTCCAAGTTCAACCCACTGCGTCCTTCCAGTAAGGTTGCCGCTCGGTTGGGTGACCCAATCCACACTAATGATCTTGGAGTCAAAGTACTCTTTATCACTCTCGTACACCCTCATCCATGGGTGAGAGTCCTCCTCCCTATCTTCAGGGATATCCATCCAAACAATATGTGCGTCACTACCTTCATCTAAGAGATAGTCGAGTTCTGTGTTGTACGAGCCCTTACCACGATCCCTGCCAGGTTGTACCTTGGTGAGCATAACCCATATTTTACAGCCCCCATACATCGATCGGTATAGGTACCTGAGGGATGGTTTGAGGCCAAGGTCAGAAAGCACGGAATACAAGAATGCATCTGGGCCCTTCAGGTAAGGTAGGTGATCCCAGGTATCATATTTATCTGCGCGCTTGGGGTATGCGTATTCCAGGCCAAAACCAAGATGGTTATGGTTGCGAATGAAGGCGGCATCACGGAAGTAGTCCCTCAAGACGGTGGTAAACGTATTTTCGGGGATCTTCAGCTTGGCTCCTGGAAGGACCGGCGCGGCGCGAGAGGGGTCGTAATAGAGATTGAAAGTTATTGTGATGCGATGTCCTGACGTAACTTCGAGGACTTCGTGCTCAACATCACTATAGAAAGCAACATAAGCCATCGAGAGTGGAGGGGAATCTTTCAAGAGACCAGGTGCATCAAACTTGAATTCACGGTCGCGATGACGAAGTAGAAGACTTCCGCCCTGATGTTCGATCGGGAGGACAAATACAAGAGATCCGAACATGTTTTCTGCGTGCGGCGTGTCTTTGTGGTTTTTGAAGAAGCCACCTTGTCCTATTGCAATAGTCATCAGCAATCGCCATTACTGACCCAAGTGTGGCGTCGCACCGTAGACGTTGAGTTTGTACGGTTCAGCCCGGATGCCCTTATTCATGGGGTCCCACGGACAAAGGCCTTGCGCAAGTCGTCCTACGAATTTCCCAGAATCTGGATTGAAGCGCCAGGAAAAATTCCCCTCATCAAGCTTCCATGCCTTGCGGTATGTTTCGTCAAGGACGTTTTCCGGCCCTCGACCAAAGGTTGCAGGATCACAGGCGTCAAGAAGGGCCATAATATCTGCGTCGTTCACCGAAGGGAACTTGATGTACCTAAATATAGGCCGTTACAAAGTCGCCCATGACGTTGACTACAATGAACTCACCGTGCTGTGTTATCTCGACACTTGAAGAACAAGGTCGATTCGGAGCCACTGAGGGTTACTACACCCGATGCCCATGGCTCGTGGTATTTCTCCTGAGATGCGAGGATTTGACGAAGTTTCTGTATCGTGTCTGACATTATGTATAGCACGAAAAGGGAGTCGGAGAGGCTGAAGATAAATATCGATGAGAATGACACATGGCAGTTTCCCACACCTCGCGTCTGGGCCAGAGCAAGGCCAGGGGTGCAAGTTGAACAATTGAGTTGTTCTATCTTCAGTTCCCACAAAAAATCTAGACCATAACACAGTTGATCAATTAGACCAACAAGCGCTATGCAATCTCCTAATCCTAAGGTTAGCATCAGTAGGTAGTCGGGCCAGCACTTGCTAACACCATCACGTAGGTTATCGCCCATAGCACAGAACTCGAGATGCACAAACGAGAGCGAACCAGTGAGCCAACGGGTATACCGATCCAACTGTGGGTTCCCATTACCACATTCAGGGCTACAGGTGAATGGTGCCATGAAATCAAGCTGTTGACTCGTTATGACTTCATGCGGATGTAGAGTCTAGGAAGGCTGATCAAGTCAGGGTCGGGGTACTCTGCCTATTTGATGGACGTTGATAAAGACGAGACTGTCAAGTACTTACCTCGGGACAGGATCGGGGGACATTGCACTGATTCGTATCATGTTTCCCCTCGCCACGTTTCTATCCATTGTTCTGCTGACTCGGTAGTATCTCCTTTTATCTGCATTTCGCTAATTGACTCGTCGTTCCGGTTTTACCAGGTCTTTCTTATCGTTTCCTTATGAAGTTACAGAAAAATGTTCTTCCTCACTTTTATGCGCCAAAGGATTCTTACCCGAAGTGTCCGCCAATTAGTTTGGTTCCTTGCTCCGAGTATACCAAAAATATGACGGAGACGATTACGTAGTCACGGTAGAAGCTAAAGAAGGTAAATACAGCAATTACGATTATATGTCTGTATTCAAACTTAGCTCGACAACCCTTGAGAATCTACCACAGGGGTGGCAACATGGGTGACATGAAGAATGGCATGAATACCCCTATCTGGGTCCTGTTAACGGCGACTGACCAGCATTTTAGAAGTTGCCGGACAAATGCCAAGTGAAGAACTTTCGTGGCAGTGGAGCAACACGCGACTCTAATAGTCACCTGGAGTCGCGAAGGCCGAGGGTTAACGTGGCGGGCCACCCACGCATGCCCAATCTTCGGCTTAACGTGTAGTTGTTCTCGATGTTTGAAAAGGATGCCGGTTAGTATGCGGGAATGCGAGCAAGATGGGTGAGGGAACCATACGTATGGCAGAGAATTATAACGAGGAAAAAGGAGATGTCCCTGTTACGAAGTTCCACCCTCATAGACTATAGTGGAGTTCTCTGCGCATTTATACAGGATCCAGTTGGGGATATTCCACAACAGCTCCAATATCTCTTACCTCTTACCACCCTCATTCATTATGGGCGTCATAGTTAGGGACGATGGCAAGTGGGGTCCTACGCGCTAAATACAAGATCGATGTGCTGTGGTAGCTGTACAGGGAGCTTCTTCCAAATGGTGAGGAGACCAAGCATTATACCTCGGAGGAGCGGTAATACAGGTCGGAAGCCATAGGTTAGGGGACTCGATGGTGATAGAATGTCAACATTTGGGGGTAACATGAAATAGCTGCCTGTTGCTGTACAACCCACAAACTCCCAACTACCGAACGTCCTTCCGATATGATCAGGGCATCTACTCATGTACCAACATATCATCAATCATGCGCCAGGAGATTGTCAATCGTTCCATTTACTCTTGATCATATCTGCCGCTCTTTCTGCGACAACATACACAGGAACTTGTGTATGAGCAGAAGGTATGTACGGCTGTTGGTGCTCATATTAGAGATTAAGATTGCTGGCCAAAGGTAAGATGCCTACCAGGATGGACGCATCCACAATCCTCAATCCAGACACATGCTTCACCAAAAGATCCGGATCAACCACACCCCAACTCGCATTC
>MU151205.1:1544-16952 GCA_015584085.1 Macrolepiota fuliginosa MF-IS2 | reverse complement strand
GTCCCAGGGGTCTCGAGAACACGAGTAACGAAGGTGTCAGTGACTATATGGAGGTTCTTGCGTGCTTTGGTTTGGGTATCAAGATAGGACGTGGCAGCGCTACTGCGCGTTGCATCGTGGCCAGTCGTCAACTGCAACCAACCTGACGGAATCAAGCAAGTCAGTCGCTTGAAATACCGTAAGATGTGGCAACACACATAGACCAAGGGGTTTGCCGGAGTTCATGTCTAGATTGAATTGGAAATCGCCACCTAGCTCATTTCCTGCTTGCAGGGTAGCTGCATCGACAGCCGGGTTCAGGTCATTGGGGGGTGTTACGGCCACTTTACCCTTTGTGCTGTGTACGGTGGGATCGAATTCTCCTTTAACGTCGTGATTATCAGCTGGCGGCTCCAGTTTTTCGTTCTGTTACAGCATTATTTTCATCAATCCTGTCGAGCAGCGACTAATGCTTGCCTTCTCGAGGTATGACTGGATGTTCTCCCAACTCCACCCAGCGTCTCCGGTAACACTAGCCAAACGGTCGTAGTCAGAGGCTGGACCACGCGTATAAAACATGCCATCTGCAGCAGTGAGTCTCTGCGTGACCAGTCAGATACTATGGGACTCACTAACTGAGCTGCTACCACCAAGAAGGTGACCACGTTGCAGTGTGATTGAACGACCGTTGAGGCCTTGTTGAGGGACAGTAGTGAAATTCCAGTCATAGCGGCTCAACGCTGCACGAGGCGCAAGTCCTGGAATAATGGATTCCGCGACACCTTCATTTCTGTGAAACATTTTGAATTAGAGTGGAAATTATCTTAGGTGGTAGGGAACCTACGTCGGTCCAGCTTCTATAACAAGCACGTTAAAGTTGGGATTTTCTGTCAGTCTGCTTGCGAGCACCGATCCTGCCGTACCACCTGAGGAATATTAGCTGGACGGCCTAAAGCAGGATTAAAACTGGGCCGCGTACCTCCGACGATAATGAAATCCCATTTGATATCGGGGACAGCCTGGATTGTGCCATAGGTTGCACATAAACCAAGAGATGCTAGTCCCACGACAAGCACTAACCTGAGGAACATTGCTGAGAAACGGAGGAGGAACATGGACCAGGTGAAGGTGATTCGTATGACGTATTTATATGAACGCCAACTGCCCCGATCCTTCGTTTTCACCGAAATGCAGCTCCGCGCTCACAGGGTTGATCGCAGGTATTGTCATTATTCTCTACTTACGTACTTCTCTGAACTGCGGCCGAGAATACGAAAGCGCTCTGCCTGGACAATAAGGTGATATTTTAGTTATGGTGCCGTCTCTTCAGGCTGACAAATTGAATCGCTCCTCATTTAGCACAGGGACTGAAACGAAAAGAAGGCAAGAAGAAGTGGTTCACTGTGATGGGACCCACATGTCGGGGTACTAACGGAACCTTGGACAACACTGATAACAGTCTTGGCGGGCACGGTCACGGTCACGTCACTCAATGCTCAGGGGTTGCTCGTTGCCCACGTTGCTCTTTTCCCCGCCGGTGTAGGAAACATTGCGACAGAAGTGACTGGCCAGCAAGACTTCAGCGCAAATCGCGATGGGACTCTCCCGCCCATCGTAGCCACGTCTCTCTTACCGACTACCCTCTGTGAGGCAGGGAAGCCCCTACAGGCTTTCGCCCAATATCTTTCATAGTCAGCTCACAAGCTCCGCTCCGCTCCTGCATACCATACTTCCCCGTAGTATTTGCCATGTATACGGGTGCGTTCACCATGTTTACCTTCACTCTCTGACTTCGCGGCACCGGCCCGACAAAGACAGATAACTGATGAGCGCCCGCCCCTGGCGCCCGGAACATCCTCGAAATGGAAGGTCCAGCCGGCCCGCTGATAGGGTTTCTCCACCACTCGCTCCTCGACGATGAACGGCTAGAAGCTACCTCTAAGTGCTGCTACGATCATTACCACTCCCGTTCTGGTGGACTAATACCCGCACCCCTCGTTCCATCACGCGTTAAAAATACCTCTCTGACCATCCCCTCGCGGAGGTAAGACCCGCCTAGCCGAAGAGCCTGGGTGTGATAAAGCAATAATCAAGAGTGCAGTGCGGTTCCCGTATATTTACATGATCCGTGAAGTAATTAAATTAGAGAGATGTCCGTGTGATCTCTTAAACGCCTACATAAAGCTCCACATCACAAAATGTACCAGTAATGAGCATCGTTCCGATATCTTGGCCTTGTTATGATTTGTCTCAGTTGTATGCGCCGAAACATTTCAGGGGGCAGCTCTGAGTGCCATAGCGGCAGCGGCCCTGTCTATTAAGCGCACGAGGGAGATAGTTATGATTATGAGCAGTAATCAGATGCTTGTGTGAATACGATGTCAGATAATCCTCGATTCCAATCAACCCCGGCAAATCAGCTTCACAGGATGTTGAACTCTGTATTTATATACCGCTACAAGCAAAAACGTACTGCTGAACACAGCGGGCGTGTACTAGGGGTGATCTAGTGGTCACTCCCCTCGGCAGGGCGCTATCTACATATATCAAAAGATCCCAAGGTGGTGTGTGGAGATGTCTGGTGGTCAGGAGTAATGTGTTGTATTGTTGTTGAATTATGACCCAGTAATATTATCTACACAGTTGACAATACGATCCATAAAGTCTTGATATTTTTGAGACAGCTCATCACGTACACACAACCAATTCCCTTTTCTGAACTGTATTACGACTTGATGACTTTTTGGTATACCTAAAAACACAGGAAACGTTCTGGAGATACCAGGGGAAAAGTTGGACACCGGATACCGAAACAAACGAATCGTCAGCAGAGCTTAAACGGGGAACGGTTTATAGCACTCTTGTCGATTTTGGCGCACACAAGCCTCTGCTTAGGGGGCTCCCTGCTGCGCCATCTTAGATGAACCGGAGGCGATTGATCAGGATTCAATAGGGGCCTATAGAGCAAGGAAAATTATGATCAATCACCGAAGCCGAACAACAGCTTTACTTAGTCGAAAATGGTGCATCTCCTGATCAATCGGTATTGGGTTATTGCGCTCTTAAACATTGCTCTATCATTTCATTCCAACTACCACCATCACCCCCCCGATGGTATAACACCCCGTTGGCGTTGCTGTTGCTGATATATAACGGATTGCCCAGCTTATTTTAAGGTCCATCAAGTCAATCACCCCCCTTTCCATCGTGTCCTCGGCGGAAGTTCAATTAAGGCTAGCGAGGGGGCGAGTATAACGTTTCGTCCATCTTAGCCGCCTGTTAGCCACTTTATGGGCTTTGGCTCCATGGCCTAGCCGAAGCAATCTTCCTCCTACCATCAACTTCTAACTTTCTTTCATCCCAACGACCTCCAGTCAGCCTCCCGTCAGCCCCATAATGTCACCTTTTAACCCTAGCGCATAACGCTACTGCTCCTCTGTTTCCTTCCCTACAATCACAATGGACGATGTGTCTCCTGCACCCATAAGCAATCCTGATGGAACGCACCGACACAATAACCTCTCGAACCCAGAACTGCACGAAAATTATCACATCACTCAAAAAAGCCTTTTGAGCTCGCTTGTCATCGTTATTGTTATGATGTCCAGTAAGATCATTAATGTGCGTACGTGGCATAGTCATGGGCGTAGCTCCAAACGACAAAACTGATATCGGCTGCTTTTAGACAGCGAACAATATGTCTGTGTCCATTGCTTTACCCGCGATAGAGAAGGAATTTGGTGCAGACCCGTCCTTATTACAGTGGATCATCTCTGTGTATCCACTTACATCAGTGGGTGAATTTTGTTCTTACATATCTTCGGGGACACTGACACTTGTAAATCCGTGAATGTTTTCTCATATGTGCAGGGTTGTTTGTTGTTGGTGCTTGGACGTTTGGCAGACCTGTATGGCCGAAAGAAAGTGTACTTGGTGGGTACGTTGATACTTACTGCATTTACGCTTGGGTGTGGATTTGCAAACAGTAAGTATTTTTCACATTTGCGCGCCTGTCTCGTTAACTCGTGGCATTACGCTTCGATCGTGGGTGCTTAAGATGGTCGTGATGTAGATATTGTCACGCTCATCATACTCCGTGGCATCCAAGGAATAGGAGCAGCAGCGACTATCCCCGCATCGGTTAGTTCCTCTCCTTTCTCTCTCTTATGTCCTTACTAATCGGACTACTGGCTTTGATCTGATCATCACATGGTTGCTGGTTATTTCCTATATCTTACAATGGACTAAACTTGTTCAATATACACGAAACAGTTGGGGATTCTTGCACATGCTTTTCCACCATCGAAGGCGCGGTCGCTCGCTTTTGCGACCTTTGCTGCTGGTGGGCCTGTTGGTGCAGCATTTGGATCAGCTCTTGGCGGGGTGCTGACTGAGAAGACTTCGTATGTGCCATATATGTTCCCAACTCAAACTATACAAACTCTTCCTGTTTTTGCACTTCTATCAGGACGACGTGGCGTTCTTCATTCTACGTTTTCACAGCCGTCAACGTTGTCTGCTTTATTGGCGGTCTATTATGTATTGAGGAGGATAGGCCGCAACTACAGGGTGAAGATAAGAAGGTTGACTGGTTAGGCGCGCTTCTCATCACTGCCGCGTTGGTGATGATTCTATTTGTGTTGGGCGAAGGAGAAAATGCCCCTCAAAGATGGGAAACTGGATGTACGCCTTCCCGCCGGATTTGATTCAATTCCTGATCTTCTCGTGCAGATATTATCGCTCTTCTGATCATCGGTGTATTTTTGACTGCTATTTTCCTATATTGGCAGTGGTTCCTCGAGAAGGCCCAGACTCATCGATGCGAGCAGCTAGAAGCAATGTTAGCATCATTTGGTGATGGGGGTGAATACGATGGACAGACGCGAAGGGGATCCAGCAGATGGAACAATGTGCTTCCACCACCTATTATGAAAATTTCTCTGTGGGGCCGGGAGAAGGGAAGATTCGCGGGTGTGATGGCTATTGTATTTTTGACTTGGTGCTCGTTCATGAGTTGGATCTTTTGGGCACAGGTGAGTCATCCGCTGACCCCAACTGCTCACATGTGTTAATTTTATTTTCCCGTGTAGTTGTATTACCAGGATTATTTAGGCCTGAACCCACTTGAGACTGTTGCTCGTCTGATACCAATGTTCGTTGTTGGACTTCTATGTAACTCGTTTATAGGCATCATGGCCAATCATTTGTCAATGGTTACGATTACAAGTACGTACCTCGTTCGACTTTCGACTCCCTCCTCATTTGTTCCTTCATTAGCTATGGGAACACTAGGGACAAGTGCTGCATGTCTACTCTTTGCACTCATAGACACCAAAGTGACGTATTGGGCCTTCGGGTTTCCCGCGGCAATTCTTTCGGTTCTTGGAGTCGATTTTGTATTTACAGCTGGAACACTATATGTCGCAAAAATATCGCAACCACATGAACAGAGTCTTGCAGGAGCATTGTTCCAGTTTATGACCCAGGTACGTTAGCTCAGGATTGTCAAAAGCATTCGTTTGACATGAGGCAAATGCTGTCCACATCCAGCTCGGGACATCCGTGGGGGTTACATTATCGACTGTGGTATTCGACTGTGTAACATTGGATCTGAATGAAGGACAGGATATCATTCGGAGTTATCGTGCGGTGCAGTGGACATGCTGTACATTTGGCATCTGTGGTGGTTTATTGGGGCTTGCGTTGTTTAGAGGTGTGGGCGCTCCTGGGAAAGGAAGCACCGAGGGAAGAAAGGGAGATGGGTGATGAGCTGGATCACCGTGATGGAGAAGGTGAAAAACCAAAAGTACGGATGGACGGGGGGTCGCTTGGTAATGGCCGATTCGTTCGCCACCGGGCCTCAAAAGAGTTCAGGCTTGGTTTGTTCATTCCCGACGTTACAATGTATCACCATGATTAGCAAGTAACGGTTCGGTCTGTCCGAATTTCGAGTACCCTCACCCTACATGATACTATAGTGTGTCCTGATATTCCAACATACGAGGCCACTAGACGGGGATCATACGTCTGGGACCGAGGATGCCGCCTTTATGACCCTCACCTGGTATCCGTTGATGGGGATAGCTGCGCAACCTATATGACGACAAATATCTGGTTCATTTTCAATGACCGTAGTCTGTAGAAACCAACATTGAACCCGTTAAATTTATGAGACCACGACCTCTGAACGCCTTGTTGGTATGGTAAGACAACGATTTACCGGCAAGTATATACCCAGTAACGTCAATCATGCCATTTACTCTTGATAAGATCTGCTGCCCTTTCTGCGATGACATACACAGGAACCTGTGTGTGGGCAGAAGGTATATATGGCTGTTGTTACCTCAAATTAGTGACTGAGACAATTGACTGAAGGTAAGGCGCCCACCAAGATGGACGCATCCACGATTCTCAGTCCATATACATGCTTCACCAAAAGATCTGGATCAACCACACCCCAGCTCGCATTCTTCGGCGACATCGCGGCAGTTCCAACAGGATGTAGAGCGGATAGTGTATTGTTCCTGATCACAGCGTCAATATCCGCATCAGTAGGAGCGTTGGCTAGGGGGCCAACTAGGCCAGTTATGATGTTCTCCCAAACAGCCGCCTTGGAAAATCTGATTGCACTTTTGACCCCTTCACGGACAGCAGGGAGGTCAAACTCAGAGGTGTAGTACCCAGGATTAATTAATGGACTATCGAAAGGATTGCTTGACCTGATGGTCAAAGATCCACCTTGTAATTAATGAGTTCATTGGATTTCAGGATGATGCGATCGACGTACGGGAGGCGGGGCTTACTAGGGTAGGAATAGCAGCGTATGTGCCAGCGAACGCCTGTATACGAGTATAAACCATGCACCGTGTTTATACTGGTAAGGCTGTGCAACTTACACCGAGAATAATCTCAACATGGGCCGAGTCTCCACTGGAAGATGGATCACCGAATTGTTCGATGATGGACGAGTTGCGTGGCAAGCGCAGCCAGGCGATATGGTGGGCGCGAGTAGCGGATTCGACATAAGGTCCAGTCCTATTTGCTTTCCAAAGTTCTAACGCCTGCGTCTGCAAAGCTGGGTCTGTAATCAAACTGTCGGCTACCATGAGTGTGCATTATAAACGCGAAAAAAGTTCTAACTCACTTTGCCCAAGGACCCAAATCTATTGAATTTGGCGCCAAGCTAAATGCCACGAAGGAAACCGGATGATCTGTGAGGTTTCTCCCAACACTGGGGTTATGCAATACCGTTTCTATGTTGAGCGCTTTCAGATCACTCTCATCGCCGATGCCAGAATGTAGGAGGATATGCGGGGTACCGATTGCACCACCCGCTAGAATAACCTCCTTCGAGGCAGTCAAGACTACTGTGTCCGATGTATCGGAAGAGCGGATTTCAACAGAGCGGATAGTCAAGCCCTTCGTCTCAGTCGTCTTGAGAACGCGGGTGACGAACGTGTCAGTGACAATGTGAAGGTTATCGCGCGCTCTTGTTTTGCTGTCAAGGTAGGATGTAGCGGAGCTACTGCGTGTCGCATCATGGCCAATTGTTGACTGTAACCAGCCTAACATGATACAATCAGTCAGTAACTTTATACGTAATCGAATCTGATAACACACATAGCCCCAGGGGCTTTCCAGAGTTCATATCCAGATTGAACTGGAAATCACCACCTAGTTCTTTGCTTGCTTTCAGGGTAGCTGCGTCGACAGCCGGGCTCAAGTCATTCGGGAGTGTTACGGCCACTTTACCCGTCGAGCTGTGTACAGCGGGATCAAACTCCCCTTTAACGTCATGGTTATCAGCCGGTGACTCCAATTTCTCGTTCTGATACAAGCTTCATTTTGTTGATTATGTTGAGAAACAAACAATCCTTACCTTCCTGAGGTACGACTGGATGTTCTCCCAACTCCACCCGCCGTCTCCGCTTACACTAGCTAAACGATCATAGTCAGAGGCCGGACCACGTGTGTATATCATGCCGTCTGCAATAGTGAGTCCCCGCAGCCCCCATCTAATATTGTAATACTCACTGACTGAACTGCTACCACCGAGGAGATGACCACGCTTGTAAGTGAAAGAACGCCCGTTGAGACCTTGTTGGGGAACGGTAGTGAAGTTCCAGTCGTAGCGACTCAACGCAGTACGGGATGCAAGTCCTGGAATAATAGATTCTTCGACGCCTTCGTTTCTGCAAATCATTAATCAGAATAGAAGACTTCTCTGGTGGAAGGGAACCTACGTCGGTCCAGCCTCTATAACAAGCACGTTAAACTTTGGGTTCTCTGTTAGTCTGCTTGCAAGCACCGATCCTGCCGTACCCCCTGAGGTTTGAGAAATGTCAGTTAGACATACACCAAAACCGGATGAAAACTGGATCGTATACCTCCGACGACGATGAAGTCCCATTTGACATCGGGGACGGCCTGGATTGTGCCATAGGTTGCACATAAACCGAGGGTGCCTAATCCCACAACGACCGCTAATCTGGGGAACATTTTTAAGGAACTTGGGGAGAAGGTGATTCATACGGCGTATTTATATAGGTGGTGAAGACTGGCTCGAGCTTTCGTTTTCGCCGAAATGTGGCCCCGCACTCACCGGATCGGTGCCAAATAGGGTTCTACGGCCTTAAATATGGCTCCACTGGTCCTAGCCTATGCCTGAGAATATGGAAGGGGAGGTAATTTGGCTATGGCGCTGGCCCCGAAGTGAACCGCTTGTCATTAACATAAAGGACTGAAGCGGGGTTGACACAGAAAGAAGCAAGCCACAGTTTGACGCAAGTTACGAAACCAACGCTGACGTAACTCGTGAAGCCGTAGTATAGCCCTGGCGCTCGGCCGTGTATGACGACCTCGGCTCATCAGGGATCCCAAAGCTCTCGCGAGTACCTGGAGCTGCGAATAGCGGAGTAGTCGTAAGGCCCGTGCGCAATTCGGATGGGAGTTATTGGGCTCCAACATGCGGATGTTTGAAAAGTCAAGTGGGGTCATAAGTCGATTTAGGTTTGGAGTGCGTGGAAACATTTCGCAGGGGGTGTATCTGGAAGAATTGAAGACGCGTTGATATCATTGCTCGGGCTGAGTAGCTCCAGATAAAATGCTTTGGATGGTAATGATTCGAGGCCGGGTGACAGCACCAATCCCAGACACAGCCACTCATCATTCGTTCACGTGTTCAGCCGTCTCTGTGGGTCCAATCAGTGGTCACATAATTCCTTCCCGCCCAACGCGGCGCTTGGTGTTCCGTCACTCGTCCAGCCCCAGCCTGACGCTACTAATATTGCCTCTCTCTCTGCGTGGAAATGCCATCGTCCAACTCCTTCTGTTGTTTGTTGACACGGCGCCGGTGTCCTTAATTAAGTAATTTCTCTGACCACAGGGTTCGGTCTGGTCACCTCAGACCAGCATGGTGCCCTTGGTATACGAAACACGAGAGTACGAGCTACGTCCCACTGCAGGAGAGATATTGTAAAACTTAACCACTAATTTAGAGTAGGTCCTCCGTCGACTCAATGTTTGTGAATACAACTCCATGCATCCTTCAGCCGGTATAACCAGCCCCTGAAACCACTGAATAGACGCGAACGTTGCTGATGTAGAAATTATGCGAGCGCCTGCTGCGTCCGTTAGCGGCTTAGGCCACAAGTATCCGAGAGTCTGTCGACGGGAGAAAGATTAAGAAGCAGATAGTCATAGAATAAAGAGACGGCGTAGAGGGGAAGCTTAGACAGAAAACCTTTAGACAGAGAGTGGTGAGTTCATTAACTGAAGAATAATCTACGAGTACAAGAGTCTTTTATACTACAAAAAATTAGAGATAAATATATATATATATATAACTATGAACATTTATCGGTAACTACAAGGGCGCGATGTGAACAAACGGGCAACTCGGAATAGAGAATGAATAGAAAGGATTGGACGAAATCAAGTGTCTACGAGTACTATAACCCTTTTTAGTAATTAACATATGGAAATTAAGAGCCGGATGACTGCGTCCGTTTAATAAAATGGAGGCCAGGGGAGGAACAACTATGTCATTAGAAAGATAGAATATAAAGGCTGCGGGCAGAGAGATGATAGGAGTCAAAGATTAGAAAGATAGTAGGTACATATGGAGGGAAATTAAAAATAATGCTAATAGAATGTCCGGATCTTGGAGAGAGAAGGTTCTGGATGGGACAGTGGTTATGGGCGCTCCGAAACTATGAGAGACGCTGTCTGTTTTCCTTGCTAGCCGGCCTGCCGTCTCTACACTACCAAAAGCCAACCATCCGTGCACCAACCCTTGTTGGACTACCAAAGTCCGCTGCTATTAGCATGACCTTCCTAAGTTCTGACCGTTATGTTACCGGGGGTAAACACATCCTGCTTAGCCTCTTGGACAACCTATGGGAATTGACACGCGAATCAAGCACATAGCACGGGATACAAGCGCATACATTCAACGACTCAAACATACAAATCTTGCCGAGCTAGTTAACAGACAAATGCACTACTAAACTAGGAGACATTCGGGCTGATTGACTCGGGGTGCATGGCTCAGTTGCAAACGCAGACTTTGTCTGGTAAGACTCGCATCAATCCTTGCCCACAGACAAAATAAAATACAAAAGACTTACTGGCGTCACAATGTCCACCGTGGATATTTCCCAGCCCCCAGCAGTGGGCACTACAGGCAGCGTCGCCCGCTCCCCAAATATCACCTACTTGACAGGTGGATTGGCCCTCTGGAGCGGGAGCAGGGGCAGCAATGGTGGTAGTGGCGAAGAGAGCAATGAGAGCGAAGAATAATTGAGTAGACTTCATGGTGATCAGTAGTGATGCAGTAGTGGGTTATGGAGGTTGTTGGCTGGTGAGTTAAGAACTGGAGTTGGGGTTGGAAGACATTGAACTCGCGCTCTTTTATTCATTTCTTATTGTTGGACCCTGGAGGACATGACGAGTTAGATAATTCTGACATTGGTCCTCATGCTTTGACAAGATGGTTTTACCAGTGGAGCAACAAATCGCAAGGCCACTAGAAGCATTCCTTTCATCTTCATCATGCATGTTTCAGGATGACAACGATTGTTATCACTATTCGAGGGTTCTGTCTTTGAATTTCGTGAACGGCATGCAATATTCAAGTGCAATCGAGCGTTCATATTCCTTCTCAATTTCAAATATGCTAGGCGGCGTTTCAGATTCCGATCCCACCGAAGGACGCAGACTTCTATCACGGACTAGCCTTATTTACTTAGTTCATGTCTGGGCAAGTCCAGACAAAGCCATACTATGACATACGGAGAATGTACAATGGTGGAACCAGAAAACAAGGAAAGCAGCATCATATGGGTTGGGGGCTATGATGACATGATAGTCACTGGGGGTTACACTAGGAGATAGCTGACTTTACTGAGACTATTTCTCAGTGATTCGTGTCAACATCGGCCTGGAGGTAACCGCATTTCAAAAGGTGGGGCGTAACACCTCACGACGGAGCTCCTCAGAGTCTAGCGCGCTATGATACACAGCCGACCCTGCAAACTTGACAGTAGTCAGTCATGAAGAAACGTCGCACAAAGCCCGGGAGGGTCACTCCAAGTCATTTAGTCTACCGAGAACTGCGGAGGTTCACTAGACCAGTACAACTGCTGATGATGGGTGTCGATATTGGAGGTCAGAGTCGACCAGAACCCAGAACCATTGATTTCTGCTAAGAGCCGGGCCAAAAGCTAAATAAGGTACGTACCTAAACTTGCTCTCCAAGAATTTCGTTCGTTTGTCCCGCCTCGGCAGTGCTCAAGCAGTGTGATATGTGCCTGCACCATGGACCCAGACTCCAGGGATAACCATTCAACCAATCGGTTTCTGCCCCTGCGACAGCGAACAATAAGATGACAAGAGGTCGAGGGCTGTCGTAACAACTAATAGTGATTGGTATCATGAGTGAGAGCACAGCCACGGCGTCTCGCCCACACTACCTCCCATCTTTATACTTTGGTCTTCTGATGCCGGCTGTCCTCCCAACATCCCTCTCTCGAGCGAATTTAAGAGGTCTTTTACCTGACGTATATTTGTGGAGGTGACCATTGTACTCCATTAGTAGGGTTGTCTTGTCAAAATCAAACATCACCAGTAACGTCACTAAACATTAGGAGCAGCACCACTATCAACCACGCTTTGCTATATCCGCCACGCTACACTACTGAGAAAGGGATAAAAGAGTACGAAACGACCTATCTTTTAACAAGATACCCAAACTCGTATCCCTAACCCAACGTCTTACTACATCATCATCACCATGAAGTCTATTCAATTCTTATTCATCCTCGCTGCTCTCTTTGCTACTACCATCGCCGCCCCGTCTGCTGCTCCAGACTCCCAGATCTCCTGTCAACCAGGAAGCATTGGCGGTGCCTGTACTGCTGTCTGCATTGCGGAAGGACTGCACGGTGGTCGTTGCGAAGACAGTAAGTACCCTGATCCTTCTTTCATCTGCGACCACAGATTGATGTAAATCCACGCCTCACCAGACGGCATATGCATCTGCTTTTAAGTTGCTGCCCTCAGAGTGAGCTTCTGATTCCGTTCTGGGTGCGCTTTGGTCTCTTGCCCTATGTAATAATTCGGTGATATCTGTGTTTGCATTGTTTTTTTGAAACTGTTGAATGAATTTGTAGGATCGTGTCAGACAATGAGGGGGAGACATACCTCCTAGAGTCTGAATATGCCCCACAAATATGCCATAGGTGTGAACGATCCATACCATTCTATTTTGATCAAGTAGTCAAGAAAATGTCACGATCCTGTCACAAGAATGTGGACACATGAGCGTAACAGCACCTTCACGATAACGAACTGAGAGGTGGACGGCCTTCAGCAAGTGGATAAACAAGGGGTTCATTGTCCCTCTGAAGCGATTGTCATGTAAGGAATCTATCTAACCAGTCCAAAATCTATGAATGGTACTGTTGGACTCGCAAATGCGTAGCGAGTCATGTCCGGCCTCTACTTTACTCACCAGCATAGGTACCCGTCTTTTTTTCCATTCACCATGTCGTTGTTAGTGCATTCTTATAACTCCACCGCCCTTTTATGCTTGACCCTTTTTCCTCTTCTACCGCTATATGTATCCCCAGGACACGTACAACCGTCCCCTCAGTTCTCGTCGTATTCGCGAGTTACTGAGGTGAGACATATGCTTATCCTTTTGATTACTTCCGCATACTTATCCTATCGTAGTTCTTGTGTTCTTTCAGGTACTGAATAATAATAGTTCTCGTCGTATTCGTGAGTTACTGGGTTCTTGTATTCTTTCAGGTACGAGGTCGGCCTTAGTTGACGAGACGGGGTGCTATTGCGGAGGGGGCCTGCTGGTGTGGCGGGCCAAGGTATTGTGAGAATCGACCGGCGGCTGAAGGAGGGTTGGCCAGTGGTAGATACCAAATGGACGACACTGTTATGCCGAGGGGCTAGCCTTGAGGGATAGTAGTGTCGATTTGAGAAATGACAGGCCAAGGAAAGTGTTGTGCAGTTTTAGACCTATGAAGCAAGGCAAGAGGCACGATGCCAGTACGCTGAGGGACCCAGTTGTGCGTTGAACAGTAATGTCAGGTGTAGGAAAGCATTTCTGAGTCGTCAACGGACGACTTCACTAAGGTCACACGCAAGGCAGTGGTGTATTCGGAATAATCAACATGCTCGCCACCTCAAGTCCTAAATAATGTATCTACTGCTTCTTTCCTTAATTAAATGTGTATACCTCTCGCTTGCGAAACGTCTACCTGCCTCCCTTTACGGCTTCTCATACGTCCCCTTCGGGCCCTTCCTCCTTATGCACTTTTCCTCCTTATGTACTTTCCTATCCACTGTCCTCTTCTCGTGTTAAGCCCGCGGCTTACAACATCGACCATGTTGGTACGCATGTTTCCGCTTTCCCAACCCTCTCACCCTTTATTACATCTTTTGTATGGCTGGTACTTACTAAAAAAAATCACACTTGGCGGAGCGAACTGCACGTTTCTCCCAACCACCGTACTTCTCTCTCCTGCGAGACGGACCATTAGTGTCCGCCTGTCTGTTATTGTGACCCTGTCGTTGGCCAAGCACCCGGGGATTGGACCAGCCATCTCCAAAGATAAGGCAATAAGATACGTCTTGGAATCAAATCAAGACCCCGTTGGCTGACCTTCCCCGCTATCACCAATCCTGCTTATTTCTTCTGAATATCAACCACTGGTGCATCACACCCTGGTATGCCGAATACCCTCACACAGAGCGCATTACAAACGAACTCCTTCACAAAAATCTCCTCCTTTCAAATGAATTCCCCAGTGTCGCACACAAGCTCTGTTCTATGGATCACCACGGACACTCCATTACTCTTGCTTCCCCTACTTGGGGTGCAAGTCGTGATATATTTTAAATCTGGGTCTCAAAATAAGGGGATCACCCTCTCCTTGACATTCTTCAACCAATAATTCGTGCCTACTCACAGCTCCTGCACCTTTGGGCAACAAGGTACAAGTACAATATCTCTCATTGGCCTACAAGAATTAATTACGAAGTGTTATGCCAAGGATGTATTGAATACTTTCTCGTGAGCACTATTGAGGTTTTTGGATCTACATTAAGCTGCAAGTCTCCTCGACAGAGCTGTGCGCCTATCCGGCTGAGACTCGAGGAAATGAATATCGATACAAGCAGCAGTGACACCCCGACGACAATGGTTGGGTAGATGATGGTTTGTATCCTCCTTCCTTCTATATCTAAAGACTTCGTATTTCCTTACAGATTTGGCTCAAACCCCTTATTTCCACATACTCCAGAGGCGGTCTCCCTCATTATTGTAGACTCCCTTTTTCTTCATACCTCGGCCTATGCAATGCTCGCGGGTGGTAGGCTTCACAATGTGCCCCTTTTTGGTGTAATACATCCGATAGATTGTTGGGCTGAGTCAAAATAGATTAAACGTGCTAAATATGATATACGTGAAGCACCCGTGCCTAGGCTCAAACAGCAAACTCCTATTGTCAAAGATTGGACGTCATACTCTGGCTATTATTGTGACACCCTCAATGTATTAATGATATTCCTGAGCCGTCAAGGCAAACCCTAAGCACGCGCGCAAACGCCTTAAATGGGCTCCTTACTTAAAGGTCTTCCTCTTTTGAGAAGGGCCCAGCTCCGGTACCACTTTGACCGCAGAAACCTGCCTTTAGAACGTCACGAGGTAGTTATCTACGAGGAGGAACGCTCGACGCCATAGAGTGGTGTCTTTTGGCGTAGCGTCACAGTCACGGCGGTCACCCGTGGTCTTACTCTCACCACCACGTTGTCCCGCCGTGGATGCAAGCCGGCCTTCACGTCCCGCCCACCACACCCTTGTTACATCTGCTCCGTACCTGCGCAGTTCCGTGGCGCCAGAAGGGAAGTCTA
>MU151204.1:25243-62328 GCA_015584085.1 Macrolepiota fuliginosa MF-IS2 | reverse complement strand
TCTCGGCACAAAGTTGGGCCAAATTGGACCTGGGTCCGTTCAACCGCAACACAGGAGAATCCGTTTGATGAGTCCATGCCACAAATTCTGCGACAAAGTCCTCGTGGTCTGTTTTCGGAATGGAGCCCAAGTCGAGCTCGCGGGCCGCAGAATCATATGCGGCCCTTGGATCTGAGTTATTGTAAAGGATTCTGAGCCCTTCGCAATTATCAGTATCCTGCTTTGTAACAACAGCCAGCGCAAGGAGGCTCACCGCTACCTTCTGCGACATTATGCTCTACGAGGAGACAATTATTCAATACAAGATTGCTGGTATTTGAGAGCATCGTAGTAGTGGGAGGACAAATTGCGATGGAGAAATCGTTTCGGAGGAGCTTGCCTCTGAGAAGACTGGTAGTGGTGGGGATGGTTCAAGTTCACTACCCTTGCGTAGGTTGCCAACCCAAGGACACCCACACTATACTTAGACACAATGCAGTGCTCATAAGTGTTACTAGGAATGTTTGGTCTTATCATAATGCCCGTCTTGGAGAAATATGTTTGCAAAGGCATAAATTTTGAGGGACTGCGCTGAAGTCAAAAAATTGTATTATCTCAAGGAGCCTTGGAGCGTCCGGCGAAGGAGAGAGGAAGGGTAATGCTGGTATCAACGCAGGAAACTCCTCTCGTCACCATATTAGCAACTCAGGGCCGAACGTACCAGGAATGTTAGAGTCAACACCCCGCTAATAGCCGTGCCCATGGAGATACTCAAGGGAAAAACGCACCATGGTGTACATTCAACTATCACCCTCATCAGCTTCAATCAACGGCTTGTCATTGCCAGACCCTGAATTCATGAAGGCACTCACGAAAGTTCCTGCCAGGCCGGCCCTCCCAAAGTCGATCTTGGTTGCCACGCCCTGTTCGACGACAGCAGCATCATTTGGTGGCCACGGGGGAAGGGTAACAGTTGATCCTCGTTACTGTTGCGACACTCCTCGAGCCTGGGCTTAAGTAAAACCTGCAGCCGGCACATCGGCAGCGAACGGGGCTCGTCGCCCGAGCCTTGAGGGGGGCCTGACGTACTATTTCGATCTTCACTAGCACACCATCTTCATCCTGATCGTCTTCATCATATTCATCCAATAGGAAATCCTCGGTTAGAGTGATTGTAATTTGGGCCAGAGCGCCCTAAATGCTGAGGCCCGAAGGGTCGGCGAGGGTCGACTGGTTGGCATTAATAATGAGAGAGTGTGATGGTGGAATGTGTTCGACAGCTTTGGGGATGGTGTGCGGGGTAGAAGCACTTAGGGAGTAGTGTTATCTTGTGAGTAGTGACATTAGTGACTGTCTGCATTGAAGGCGGTCAGCACCTCGTTTCCACACAGTAGCTCAGGATATGACATTCATACGAGGAGATCGCTCCTCCGGAGAGCTTCCCGACCCCCCGCTTTATTTTCCTGGTTCTGCATTACTTGACCCAGCAGTCTAAACGCGGATGTTTTATTCCCGTGCCGTCTGTGCCAGGGGGCGTTCGTGTCCGCGGTCTCGGTGAGATGGGCACGGACGTTGATATCAACAACCGATAGTTCTGCTTTTTGGTGACCACCTGGGCTGCGTTTGGCGGGGCGGTAGTAGTACCAAGGGGAAGAAACTGCTGGCGAGTGTGGCCTGTTTAATCCATCGGGTTGTAATCAGACGCTGGGTATTTGATAGATCGCACTCCAAAGTGAGAGCCTATGGTAGCAACGGCGGCACTGAAGGTTAGGATGAATTCAGACGAGAGTGTGAGCGCCCAGCGGGAGATCAGCTGCTCACGGAATAAACATACAATGTTTTTGAACAAGAAATGCGCACCTGGTGGAGGCAAATGGTTGAATCATATCCGATGATTGGTCCGGGGCCACCCCCACCCTCTTCCAACCGAATGGACGAGCAAAGAGGGGGCCGCGATGCCAAGAGGGAAAATGACGTCCAAAAGATAATTTTAGTACATGACTTCGCAAGAAGTAAATGAATACCTATATCACTGCTCGTGCGTTAAGGTACATAGAAGAAACTTGTGTGGCCAGTATAACAACGTCTGCAGGCTACAATAAGGGCAGGATGCCGTACCTATCCCGAGGGGGTCATAAAGTTCCACCTAAAAACAAGGGAAAAGAAAAGAAAATACCGATCAGGGACCTCCGCTCCGGACACGCGGAATGTCCGCATGGCGGGAGAACAAAAGAATAGCTACTTTACTTGATGGCGCCACCCGGACCAAGAGCTTCAGCACGGCCGCACGGCTGCACGGAGTATCAAAGAGTCGAGTGCTGACAAGACTCACTGAGCATCCAAGCGTCCCAGATTACGGCGCCACGGTTCTAGGGATATCATACGCATCGAGCGGAGTTGGACCTACAGGCTCTCGGATCCCCACTATACCGTAGTAGCGTGAGAGTTGGATGGCAGTGTTAGTTATGATGAGTGCTGCAAGTGCAACTGCTCAATCACAATCTCTTGCCACCGGCTATGTACGAGTGTCTGCGATAGGGTTCATAATTGTGCCGCTCAGGAACAGCCGAGGAACGGCCGAAGCTGATGGCAGAGCTATGTCGCATGCGGCATAGCTGATACAAACTTGTATCTAAAAGGAAATATGCGAATTAGCCCTGATTTACAGGTGCAAGATAGGGCTTGATAGGCTGCCGGGTGCAAACGAGCACGGCGAGAATCCCACCCGCGAATTAGGTCCAGGACCTACGAGTACGAGGCGAAGTTCAAGAGGAAATTGAGACACACGTCGAGCGGAACTCGATGGTATTGTTTGTGACGCCGGAGGTGGTTGATGCATGATGCACTTTGATACGCTAACTATCCTAGTCCGATAACGAGCGGGTGATCTGTCGCCTGATGTGACTCCTTGCGCGGATCCACTTTATTCGGTTCACGTTTTTCTGCTTTCACCCGTCCCGTTCCCCTCGCCCACGTCCACCACGCCGGGATGGTTATATACCCCTGCCCCCCACTGCCTACTTCCGCAGAAACACCTCCCCCGCCATGCCTTCAGAACCCATCGAGGCTGAATTCGCTTACCCCCCTGTGCTCACTCAAGCACAGGAAGAGGAGTACCGACAACTAGAAAAGGAAGGCCCCCTTAGCGGACGAACGACACCTACGGTCGCCGGTGGATCGCCAAATAGCTTGAGTGAAGTCGAGCAGGCCCGAAAGCACGAGGGCTACATTATCGTGCAGTTTGACAAGGGCGCAGGTGAGGACCCGAGAGAGTGGTCACACGGACGTAAATGGTACTTTTTTTTCTTCCTCTTCCTCACGATGCGTTAGATTGAGAGTATGTCAATAGGGTCGTCACACTAGGAACTGCATTTCTCTGTCTCGCAGTCGCATTGGGCAGCTCCATTATCACTGGCGAGTGAGTTCCTTTCCACTCCTATCTAAAAATACCGTTGTTGATCCTTATGGATCACAGTATGACAGGCCCTGCCAAAGAACTCGGAATAAAACAGATCGTCGCAAACTTGACTGTGACGTGCTTCGTTATCGGCTTCGGTGTCGGCCCACTCTTCCTCTCCCCCCTCTCAGAGATTTTCGGCCGCAGACCCATCTACATCGTCAGCGTGTTCCTGTACTTTATCTTCACCCTTCCAAGTGCCCTCGCCCGTAATGCCGCCACACTTATCATCGCAAGGCAAATCGCCGGTATCGCTGCAAGTGCGCCTATATGCAACATGGGTGGCAGGTACGGTCTAGTTCTAAATCGATGTTCCTGCGCTGACGAACACTCGTTCCATTCAGTATTGCAGATGTATGGGCTGTCGAAGAACGTGGGATTCCCATGGCTGTCTTTTCCGCTATGCTATTGTGCGTTTCTTCTCTCCTTTCCATTTTAGGATACTCACCTCATCTCGTATCTTCAGCGTCGGCCCCTGTCTAGGCCCAGTGGTTGGTAGCTGGATCGGCGAACGCGCCGGCTGGCGATGGATCTGTACGTCCAAAATCTTTTACTCGGTTCATTAGCTTATGGCTTTCGCTGTACAGACTGGGTCCTCTTTATCTTTTGTGGTCTCTGCTTCGCCGTCACTTGTCTCCTTCCCGAAACCCTCGCTCCCATCCTCCTCCGCAAAAAGGCCGAGGAGCTTCGCAAGAAAACCGGTAATGACAAGTACCGCACTCTTGAGGAACTGGAGAGGCTGCCGTTCACGCAGATGTTGAAGATTGCGCTGTTCAGGCCTTTAAAGATGTTATTCACAGAGCCAATTGTCTTGTTTATGTCTTTCTGTGAGTGCCTACTATGCCTTGATGACGCCCACGAGTCGTGCTGATGCGCCGGTATGTGTGTAGATCTGAGCTTCGTATATGGGTTGCTGTACCTCCTATTCTTCGCATTCCCGATTGCATTCGAAGAGATCAGAGGATTCAGTGGTGGTCTCACAGGTACTACTTTTGTTAGCATTATGGTATGTCATAGTATATTCCTCACGCACGAAGTATTAACCAACTCGATGGATATATAGATCGGTATCTTCTTCGCCGGTCTCGTCCTACCCAAACAGGAAAGAATCTACGCCGAAGCCACAAAACATGGTCACTACCCCGAAGCGCGTCTCTTCCCCATGATGATTGGAGCCTTGTGAGTCTCCCCTTCCCCCTCAAGCCCCCACAAAAACCAACCCTCTAATAACCCCTTCACAGCATAATGCCCATGGGACTCTTCATCTTTGCCTTCACAGGCGCCTACCCCTGGGTCCACTGGATCGCGCCCTGCATCGCTGGCGCCATCTTCGGCTTCAGCATGATCCTCTTATACGTCTCCGCCAACTCGTACATCATCGATTCATATTCGGACTTTGGCGCAAGCGCGATGGCCGCAAAGACGTTCATGCGGTCAGAGATTGGCGCTGTTGTGCCGTTGTACGTGAACCCGATGTTCCATAATATGGGGTTCCAGTATGCGGGGCTATTGTTGGCGTTGATTGGATGTCTAATTGCCCCGATGCCGTTTGTGTTTTATAAGTGGGGGGAGAAGATTAGGTTGGGGAGTAAGATGGCGAGTAAGGGCGTGAGGAGGGGCCCGGACGCGCTGGACGAGAAGGCGTGTTAAGTTTTTTTGGGAGTTTCTTTTTGGGGAGTTATTTTTATGTTTTTATGTTTTATATTTTGCTCTTGCTTTCGCTTTTTGTTTTGTATCCATACACATAGACAGGCGCGTTGAACATTGCATAATGTATCTTGTTTCGCAATCATTGTCCACGATCCATAGAATTCATTTCATTAATAAAACCTTACTTGGGCGCCGCTCTATCATATCCATGTTATTCGTGGAAGCATAGGTTTCTTCATGATAACAAGTGAAAGTGAGGCCTAGTGGGACCCCCACCAGCAGCAAAGTTACCGGAAACCGCGAGCTCCAGAAAAAAGGCATCAGAAACACTCGAGGTCGACTCTGTCGGTTAATAATCACCCACACACCTTTGGATTATCGACATCCTTCTTAGTTTCGTGCAGGACAAGAGAAAAGGAATCTTTTATTGGTTTCGGGGACTACTATTTTACATTGAATACCGATACCATACCGATACCACGGAAGGCAGGCGTGTGATGCCAAGATAACGAGAGGTAAATGATTGATTGGATGCCAAGTCGTATGTTCAACATGCGCCATTGTCGACCCAGACACCAGCTAGATAGATCATGAAGCTTATATTCAGTACGAGAAGAAGAGAAAGGGACACACCAGAGCCTCCAGGGGTGTCACCAAGCGTCCACCACTGAGCAGTCCAGAGATGACCGTCTAAAAAGAAATCTGATCAGAACTTGGCATGGGTCTTCAGGATGAATGACACCTACTGTATATTGCCTTGTTTCCGCCAACATAAGTCGCCGATGCGCTCCAGGAAGTAACACCTGCACACTGGCCGGTTCCAACGGTGGTGGTTGATCCAGGTGTTGTTGTATGAACGGTCGTGGTCGGCGCTACCGTAGTGGAACTGCCACCGCTGCCCATGTTACTGCGGATATTGTCCCACTTGCTGTTTGGGTAGCTGGAAGAAAGTGAACGTTAGCAACATTCCCTGGTGACGAGACCGTTTGAATTTTTACTTAATGTGATTCTGTGTCTGATCCAGACTCCCGAGCGTGTTCGCAGCAACACTCACGAGGGATTCCGAGCCAACTTTATCCGTCGATAATTCCCAGAACATGCTACCGCTCAGACCCTTCGATGTGACGTATTGCGACTTCAGCTTGACAATGTTGGGAGTGTCATAGGAGACGAACTCTTTCTTGGAAGAGTCGTATGAATAAGAGGTTACATCGGTGGTGTTTTCAAAGACCTGGGCACCAGCGACTATGCAGTGACGTCAGCTTTTCGATAAGCGTAGGAGATAGTATCAGAAAGTTGACTCACGAGGGAGGGTATTGTAGGAGTAAATACCGGCTTCGACTGTACCAGGACCAATCTGAACGTGCCATCATCAGTTAAGCTCCACAAGAAGAAGGAAGGGAAACATACACCACTGTATGACTGACCAAGACCGGCGGTCTGCTCAAAGGCACGGCCATACAATGGCATTCCAAGGTTGATCTTGCCAGCAGTGGCACCGGAATTGAGGTAGAACTTGATAGCAGCGTCAGTGCTCACACCAGTCCTCGCGCCACCGTACAGGTTGGCCTGGTTATCGACGTAAGTCAGCCACGACCCAGCATAATCATATGCCTACAGCAACCACAATAAGTTTTCCGACCACTCTTTCCAACAAGGAAAGCTCGCACCATCAAGTTCCAGTAACTCAGAGCAGAATTCATCTGAGGAATAACATAGTTGGCGTAGTTTTCTGAGCCAGCAGCAACGGCCGCAGTGATGAGGTAAGGGGTACTGTCCCCTTTACTCGAAGCCAATTGGTTGAAGGCAGTGCGAAGGGAAGTGAGGAGGTCAGCGAGACCTTGGCCCTGAGCACTGTTTGCAGGGTACTCGAAGTCCAAATCACTACACGGCATCCACTGTCAGCATACAAATCAACGGATCAATGTAGGAATCGAAGCTTACATTCCATCAAATCCGTAATCCTCAATAAACTTGACAGCATCGCTCACAAAGGTCGCACGGGCAGAGGCAGAAGTGAGGAAGCCAAAGTGACCAGACTGAGAGTAAGTCCAGCCACCGATGGAAAGAAGGACCTTAAAGTTACGCTGGCGCAACTTGATGAGGTAAAGTTGCTTGAGACAGCCATACAAGTTGTTGCCTGGCTCAGACCACGAATCACCATCAAAGTGTTTCTGTTCATCGGCATACGAATCAGTCAACTTAATGTTTCCCGTCGAAGCATCAGTATCCGCGAAAGAGTAAAGAACATCTAGAAAACGGTAAATTAAACACCCCTAATAACAGGGAAACCGTGACTTACGGGTGAGAGGGCTCGAAACGATGCTGGTAGGCTCTGTAAACGGATGAATGATATCAGGTGCCGTGGGTCGGGAAAGGGAAACGCAGATGACATACGGAAGTTAGCACCGTAGATACCCCAATTAGTGAAGTAAGCGAAAGAAGTTTTGCTCGTCGCGCGCCTCTGGATCTTGTTGGTCTTTGGGTCGGTTTCGATGGCGAACCTGTTGGGAGCTTCCTTGTAGTTGGCTGGCCGATGCATGACTTGGGTTGCTTCGACTGCGGTAAACGCAGCCAAAGCAAAGGTGATTGCATGGAGAAGACGGTGAGAAACCATGATCTCGAAAGATCCTAGAGGGGAGGAGGCGTTGAGAGGAGCGTCGCAGCGGCTAGGGCATCCCCAGCGAACAAAAGCGACCTTAAGTAGCCTTTCTGAAAACTATCCCAATAGGAGGGTGTCCGAGAAGGTTAGAAACACGCGTGTAGTATCAAGAGAGCTGGTGGAAAACTAGCGATGCAAGCACATGGACGGCAAATTGTAAGGAACTCATTCCTATTGCTGAGTGCATGTTGCGCTCACCATTAATGGAAGCCACCGGGCCATTCGAAAACCACACAAATCTCCGGTTGGACAGTTATATATAGCACCGAAGCATGTCCAACTCCAAAGGGAACAGATCCGTTCCAAGAGCTCGGACATTGGAGTTGGCCCCTGAAATGAGGAAGGCTGGACCGCATGATGGTTGAACTGTGGCAAGCCAACATCGCATTACGAGGTCCTTGGAAGGGTAGTTGCATATGAAAAGCTAGCGTTGAGCAGAGGCATCCAACTATGGGTTCCGGGCGTGTCGGGGCAGGGTATTGTATGGTTGAACGACTCGCCATTCAGATGACACTAGCAGCATGCAGACCATACAATTCCAAAGCAAGCCATGTGAGGTGAAGCAAAGGACCGAAAAGGAATATCATATGGCGCGGTTGAGTAACTGCTGGGTTCTCTGTAGTGATCATATCTCGTTATGTATCAGAGTCGCCGCACGAGGGCAGAAGCAAACCCAACCATGTTACATGTGGCTCACAGACACAACACTATATTTTTGGCGATCACGTGTAGGCATTCGCCGAGCCCTAAGCAATTCCTTCCAACATACCACACCTTCGTATGGCTCTCGGACTCGTCAATTCGCTGAGCACCGAGGAAAGTACAGCATTCTGCCGTCAGATGATAAAACACCAGCTAGATTTGGCGGGGCCTAGGGATATTATTCAATGCACCCACTCCCATCCATATCCCCAAATTACCACACCAAATGTATTGTTGATAAGGAGTTAGCGAGGACGACTCACATCACAGTCCTCGCATATATCCCATCCTGAGATATAAACTCGAGCTTCTTTTATCACGAGGAAGAAATCCAACTCTATCGGTGCCTGCGTGACCCCGCTACAGCGTAGGAAGCTGATTAAAATCGCTTAAACAACTTCTTCCCAAGAAAAGGTTTCGAGCGCAGACTTTGTAACCATGTCGCATGGTACGCGTGAGCTGCGTCCCAGACGGCGACGCGTTTGGTAGTCACAATGTTCAAGGACATGCAAGTAGCGAGGCTGAGTCAACCAGCCGAACTCCCACATTCCTTGGCACTTCTTCTCCCACAGGACACGCTACGGGACATTCAAGTGGTTGCGTAGTGAAGAAAATGGCCCCTCGTGACGCGTATGGCAACCCGATTATCGTTTCATCGTGGAAGTGTACTAATAAGAGAGTGTGAGACTGGGAGGTGCATAATCCACTCCGAGTCACCGGTCGAAGACGCGGCCAGTCTGGGTTCCGGCTGAAAACTCCAACTGTGAACGTTTTCATCCATCCATGCACAACGTTCGCCCTCCAGGAGATGGGATTGTCTCTCTTCCCTGAGGCACACCTCTGCGAATCGTAAAGAATTCTGTCGACGTTCAAGCTTGTAAGCTTCAAATTGGTGCCATTTTACCAAGGGAAGCTCTTTCTCTTGGGGCTTGCAGAAGAATGATGTCGACCACCCAACACTGGGACCATCACCCATCACTGTTGTATTCTTTGAATAAGGGAGGTTGATACCAAACTTCGCGGAGCCTGGTCCGCCCATGTGCATCTGGCTAGGCGTTACACAGGTGCCATAGTACCCGCGGGTGATGGAACCCTGGCGACAGCCCAATAGTTATCTAGTGGCTGGCCCTTGGATATTCAAGAGACTCTTAAATAGCGAAACTTACTCCTCTTGAGTTCTTTCGCGTCTCGATTTTCTAGTATGTCGCGACAGTCTCCACTCGCGTTACATATTTTCAACAGTCCAAAGTGTTCACTCCGCCTTAACAAGGCACTCAAACACTCAACTCGCTCCTCGTCGGTACCGCCGACCTCTGGATACCCCAAGGTCTGATCAACCAGGAACCCCAACATTACTGCTCACCAACAACAGCGTGCGTCACACACCAAGCTTTTCTATGTCTCTTTTTTTCTGCTCTCACATCGAGGCAGGTGACAAAAACATTGTCATTTTTTGTGGTGATTCAACGATCGATCGCGGAGGATTATCTGTTGACAAGTCAACATCACTGTGAGCATCTGCACGCAGATGGTGATCACTACTTTAGAGTGTCTCGAGAACCTCTCGAGACATGCTCCCGAGCCCTAGTCCTACTGGGGCTCGACGGTGAGGGGATCGACCCTCTACCGGCTACAGGTTGAATCATACGTGGATATGCTGTATCGCCCTCGGCGATTATGGCACCGTCAATGGACAGCCATTGGAGACATCTGTGAATATAATATCAACATTTTTGTTTGTAGTTGGAGGTTTACAGAGCTTGGTAAAACTTGGGGTGCAAAGCACGCGGTTATTAGTGAGCGGTAATGTTGGGTTTCCTAGTTGAATAGGCCAGGAGGTCTTCAGGCGTCGGCGGTGTTGATGAAGAGCAAGTTGAGTGTTTGAGGGTGCCTTGTTAGGGCGAAGCGAACATTTAGGGCGGTCGAAGATATGCGACGCGAGAGTGGAGACATTCGCGACACACGAGAAGCTCAGGATACGAAAAAACTCGACATGAGTAAATTTCGCTACTCAAGAGTTTCTCGAATCTCGAAAAAAAAACAGACAGCGAGCTGTTGGCTTATATACAAAAAACATATTTCATCAGATTATGTAAATAAAATTTGGAAATAAGACGGGAACAAACACGAGGTTACGAAACGCTGTATTGTCGGCGTCAATATGCCACAAACGTTGTTAGGTTTCCAATAGGTAATCTCACTCTCAAACGAATCACTAAAGAAATCCTATAATCAATTTTGCATAATGCTTGACTATCATAGGGGGGTCAACTATGTATATGTAGACCGTATAAGAGAGGACGGGTAAGGGAGGAGTCACAGAGCAATCGACCATGGTCAACTGGAAAGAAAAGGTGTGAACAACAAGAACAAGAGGTCCAACACGACGTCCCAATGTGATTGTTCCAAGAGGAAGGGAGGAATAGGAAAGGTATTGATGAGTGCGATGAGGGGGTATGGGCTAAGGGATAGCGAGTGAGTGTGATGCAACAGCTTGGATACGATAACACAGTCGACTAACTACGAAACGAGGAAAACGAGGGACACGAAAGACGAAAGAGCTATGCGGAAAAGCCGTGGGAGGGGGGAGGTGTTATAGTACGACATTGACGAGTGAACGAAAAATGGAAAGTTGTGTGGAAGGGGTATGATTAAGGTATTAAAAGAGAGACGAGAACAGCACTTTATAACACGGGCAATTGCAAGACAGAAAGAGGAGGGGAATAGATTAGGGTCAGGCTTGTGGTACTCTTCAAAACAGCTATCAGAACAAGAGTGAAAGACGAAGAAAAAGAAGAGAGGAATCGAGGGTGTGGTGGGGGGGTGTATATTGTGAAGTCTGTCTTCCGTTTAGTCTGAAATGGTCTGCTTCTCTCGGGACACCTCCTATCATCCCCTGGGCCGTTAAAGATAGCATAAATTCCGTCTTGACAGTTCCTGACCCGGGTAGGTGTTCGTACTCTGCGTCCTTTCTTAGTCACCCAGATATACAAATACACAGGAACCAGGGGCGCACCTTTACTGTTTCCGATCCTCACCGCCACGGCCCTTCCGAACATACGCCCCACCACACAAGTCGAGTTCCATTATACATCCACATAGATCAAGATTGGTTCTCCCACACCCTCAATTTCAGGTATCACGCATTTGAGGTCGAAGGCCTTTGCAAGTACGATTTTGAATATCTTCTGCACGTTTATGGAGGCGGAGGTTGAGCAGAAGATGAGTGACGCATGCATGGCTTTTGCGAAGCGTTTGGCCTGTGTGGGAAAGTTGGGTTATTCCAAGAAACCCAAAAATTTAGTGCTAAGATCGCAAGTGGAGATAGCGGACAAACCTGTTTGGTAATTTCCTCCTGTTCATCTCGAGGGAAGGTAGCAAACTGGTCATACTTAGTTCCAATCAAGAAGGGTATTGCGGTCTTTGCGCGTAGAAAATTAGGTACGAGGATAATTGTTCAAAGTATAAGAGGAATACCTTGTTGAATCCGCGAGCTTGTCGATACCACTCTTTCACTGAATTGAGAGTTGACTTTCGCGAAAGATCGAACATGAAGAGGATGGCCACGGCATCGTTGCAGACGAGGGGCAGCATGTTCACAAACTCTCGCTGACCGCCCAAATCCCATATTGAAAACGTAATCGTCGTTCGTCGTACTGAAATTGTCTTTTCCATGAAGTTGACGCCTGTAATGCAGAGTGGCGACATGAACATTACTGTAAGGTGTGTAGGGTGAAACGCGGAATACGTACCCAGCGTCTGAATATAATCCTCGTCGAAACTGCCTTCGACATATTTGACCATTAAGCTTGTCTTTCCGATCTGAGAGTCTCCGACCATGCCAACCTTGATGACGACGCTGGAAGTGGGTCAGTTGAGCGCGGGACACGTGTAACAGAGGGCAAGCGCGTGCACCTATTCCGCTCGTCGCCATTTTCTGGATTCGGTAGGCCAGACGCGGCCGAAGGGACGAGAGAGGTTGATGAGGATGCAGAGGCAGACATGACTTGTGATGACAGTTGGAAAAGAAGAGGAGTATATTACAGCGCGCAGGGAGGAACTAGGAACTCGAGACTGGGATGAGAGCAGTAAGGAAAGATTGTGTGGACTCGAACTGGACACAGGCAGTGAAGAAGTGTCGCAGAAGTTGTCGTTGTCGCTGGCGGCAACGATGAGGGCAAAGTTGGATGACAATCACAACATCACTCACACTCAACAACAAACAACTCAGGCCCATCATTTCCTAACAACACAGTCCGCCTGTCTTGTTCTTTTGGTACTCTACTTAAATACAACACTCTAAATTCTGCATTCTTTGCAATGGCATTGCTCTGCCCTGACGGAGGTATCTTTTGTCATCTGACTGGTGCCCCTCTTTCCCCTGGTCACCAACCCAGAAGCCGCATGGACGAGTTCGCAGCCTCTCTTCACGGATAAAACAGCCGGTTCTTTTTCGGATTCCCCACCGCCCAGCCACGTCAACGGACTTTTCTCCGCGTTCTGCTATCACCGTGCTCTGATCCTTCATCATAATGGAGGTCTCCATAGTACCTTTTGCTACTTCACATTCATCTGGATTATCCGACAAATATGTCCTGTCGTGGTCACATGGAGCCTTTCCGAGCTCTATCCGGGTGCACACTCACCCCTTTCAATTATTCGCGTGCTCTTCTGAGTGTTTTTTCCCGCTTTCCCGCTCATTATCGTATACCAACCCCCGCTAAGTTGTCACCAATATTGCCCCAGTAGGACATTTGAATTATCTCGGTATTTCTTGGCAACAGGTCACTCAGGCTCTTGGAATGCCTTAAGAACAGCCAGATGCAACTTTTAGCGACCTGAAGCGCATCGTTTTCTGCACGATGAAGTCGTTGCGCGTCGCAATCGGTCTCCTCCCATTTGTGGGGAAAGGTGGGTCTTATTTCCCCGGTGATGGAGCTTGGCTTCAATTTTGTTTCCTCTTCAGTTTTAGCTCAATCAGCCAGTGCCTATGTTGATCCTGACAATGGAATCTCCTTCGTTGGCTCCACCGAACTCGCTACCGGTTTAACCTACGGCTATGTTTTCCCTCCTGCCGACTCGACTGGCTCCTTGGCCGACGAGTTCATTGGTGAAATCGTTTCCCCGATTGCTACCAAATGGGCCGGCACTTCCCCCATCGGCTCCATGCTTCAAGCTCTTCTCTTGGTCGCCTGGCCCTACGACGGACAAATCATTAGCTCCGCCCGTATCGCCACGTGAGTCTAGAGAGGTCGTGAACCAAAAGGATTTATTACTGACTTGCTTCAAATAATTAGTGACTATGTTCTGCCGACGTGAGCCTATTCTTATCTTTCTGAGATCGTTGCGAGTTCTGACTTTTTCGCGATCAGTGCCTTGTCCGGGCCGGTTCTCACCACCTTGCCGTCCTCCAAGGTCAACTCCACTCACTGGAAGTGGGTATACAGGTGCCAGAATTGCGTTAGTGAGTATGACATCAAGTTATGTCTTCCCTCAAAGTCTCACCGATTATTTTCTAGCGTGGAACCTTCCCGGAGGTGGTAACCGTTCCCTGCCCATAACTGGCTCCGGCGCTACTGCCTGGGCTCGTTCCGGCGTTGCTGTTGACACCCCCTCTGATCCTGCTAGCACCTTCCTTGAACATGATACTTGTACGTTGCGTATACTCTTTGCTTCTTTCATTCCCCACTAATGTCTGGTCCCTAGTCGGATTCTTCGGTATCGACTGGTCGAGTGCACACGTCTCCGCTGCTCTGTACAACAACTGGGCTGCTGGCGGCACTGGCGGTGGAACAACTACTGCCCCTCCCACAACCACAACCACTACAACTCAACCCACCGTCTCTGCTACTCCTTACGATTATATTGTCGTCGGTGCCGGTGCTGGTGGTTTGGTCGCTGCGGATCGTCTCTCCGAGACTGGCAAAAAGGTTCTCCTGCTCGAGCGTGGTGGCCCCAGTGTTGGAGAGACTGGCGGAACCTACCAATCTACTTGGTTGGAAGGCACCAACTACACCAAATTCGATGTTCCTGGGCTGTTCGGTATGTTTCGTTCTCCTTGTAGGACCAAATTGTCGCTCACTGGGTCATAGAAACCATGTTCACGGATAGTAATCCCTTCTGGTGGTGCAAAGACATCACTAGCTTCGCCGGATGCTTACTCGGCGGAGGTACCGCTATCAATGGTGCCCTCTACTGGGTTCCTCCCGACTCTGATTTCTCCGCTACGAATGGCTATCCAGCTTCTTGGACGAACCATACGAAATATACCAACAAATTGGTCGCCCGTATCCCTGGTACTGATCATCCTTCTACCGACGGCAAGCGCTACAGCATGCAGGTCTTCGATCTCACTACAAAATTGCTCAAGGACCAAGGTTACACCAACATTACGATCAACAGCAACCCTAACTGGAAGGACCATGTCGTTGGTTACCCTGCTTACAGCGTGCGCCTCCTTTCCCCATTTCCGACTCATGTGAAAGTCTGACTGGTCCTCCGCAGTTCATTGATGGAAAGCGCGCTGGTCCTATCACAACTTACTTCAAGACCGCTGTTGCGCGTCCCAACTTGACTTATAAGCAATACGTTTACGTTGAGAACGTCATTCGTAATGGTGCCCAGATCACTGGTGTCAAGACCAACGATACCTCTCTCGGGCCTAACGGCGTTATCCCCCTCACTTCCAAAGGCCGCGTTGTTCTTTCCGCCGGTGCATTCGGTACTCCTCGTATCTTGTTCCGCAGCGGTATCGGTCCTCAGGATATGATTGACCTCGTCGAGAGCCACCCCACTGCCGGAGCTCAGCTACCTTCTGCCGATCAGTACATCGATCTCCCTGTTGGGTATAATGTTATGGATAACCCATCTATCAACGTGCGTACTGTTGCGTGCTTTCGTTGGCGTTTTATTGATGTGGATGTGTGGGAGTAGCTGGTTTTCAATCACCCGGATGTTGACTCGATTGATAATTGGAGTCAAGTTTGGGATAACCCTCGCGCTGCGGATGCTGCCCAGTATCTTTCTAGCCGCTCTGGTCTCCTTGCGCAGTCTTCCACTCGGTGGGTTTTGTGATAATTTGCTGGTAGTCGTTTCGAGACTCATCGAGTCCTCTCCTTCTAGCGCTAACTTCTGGCGTGCTTATTCTGCCCCTGACAATGGCACCATCTGGGTAAGTTTTTTTTGGGAGTCTGGTTCTTCGGTGGGTGGCTCAACATTATTACAGATGCAAGGAACTGCTCGTGCTGGTGGCTGCTGCTTCACCTCCGCTTACTCTTACAACACCAGTCAGCTTATGACCATTACTCTTTACCTGTACGTCAATCTTCACTTCCACTCTAATTTATGCCCACAAATTCTGACCTCGGCGTGATAGCTCGACTGGTGTCCGCTCTCGTGGTCGTATTGGCATCGACGCTGCCCTCAGCGCCAACCCCATCACTGACCCTTGGCTCACGAGTTCCGTCGACAAGGCTATCCTGCTCCAGGCTGTCTTGGATACTGTCAGCACCGTCAGCACCGGTGCGTTGCATATTTCTCCCTCCCTCGTTTCGAAGTTGACTGATGGTTTGGGTGTATAGTGCCTGGCCTCACCATGATTAGCCCTGACAACACCACCACTGTGACTGACTTTGTGAACAACTACGACGTCGTATGTCTTTCGTTTTCGGGTGAAGGCTGTCGGATGCTAATGTGTAATGTTTAGACTTCTATGGGCTCCAACCACTGGATCGGTTCTGCTATTATGGGTAGCTCCTCGAGCGACTCTGTCGTCGACGAGAACGTCAAGGTGTGGAACACGAATAACCTCTTCGTTATTGACGCTTCCTTCGTACGTATCCCTTTTCCCTTTTCAAAAAAAATACGGAATATTGACTTGTTGGGGTTTGTTTTGTAGTTGCCGGGCTTGCCTATGGGTAACCCCCACGGAACGATCATGGCCGCTGCTGAACAGGCTGTGGCCAAAGTCATAGCTCTAGCTGGTGGTCCTTAAGTTATTGTTGAGCTTTTTGGGTAATTTAATATTATCAAAAGGAGTGGGATTTGTGCGTAATTATCACTTGTAAAGTACCACGGTTTTTTGTTTCTTGTTTTTGGCAATTTTTTCTAGTCTTCCAGTGATTGAGTGAGGGTTTGTCGTGAAGTTTGTCGTGAAGTTTGTCGTGAAGGGTGTGTTTTGATGGATCTTGCCCTGATATCTCTTTCCCCAGGTTCTGTGCCTGATCTTGGAGCTGACTTGTGGGGAAACTAGCCTGAACTTGCTTCGCTCTTGGCTGTCTATTCAATGTCCAGGGACGTTCACTCGATGTTCTTGAGGGGGTGGGCATCCACCACCAGGTGTGAGCACATTGACAAAATTGTTGGGAGGAAACGCAGAGTTGGTGCCAAGTTTCCCGGTTCGTGCTGATGTGAGTAAGTGTGTGGTTGTCGTAGGTCGGGGTGTTCAATAAAACCACAAACCTGTTGCACCCAGCCTAATTCCATGCCGAACGTCCATGACGTGAGTTGATGAGAAGATATAACCGGCGGGGAAGCACTCTCGGCGAGCGCGAATGAGTTGAAATTCTGGCCTGGGAAAGGCAATCACAAAAATAGCTCAGATAAGATAAGATGTTAGTGGTTGTGACTTGTGAAACTGAAAGTAGTCATTTTGAGTGTTGATGACCATGATTACTACATATACAAGAGTCCCTTGTCGGCGTTCACTCATCAATCTTATCCATCGCTCATTTACCTCTCGAAAAATGCCTCCGGCTCCCTCGCTTGAAGACTCCCAGCTTATCACTGATCTCATTGCCCTCGAAAAAAAGTCGCCAAAACTAGTCAGGTCTTCTATTTATCCCGCGCCCGCTGACCCAAACATCCTCGTTCGAAGCTGGAAGCTAAATGAGTTCAAGTATTATGATATTCCATCGCCGTTTCCCACGTTCGCAAGAGGGCTATTCACCACGGAACTGCTTACAGAAAGCGGCCATGGCGTGAAACATAGGATTGTGACAAGAGGGTACGACAAGTTTTTTAATATTGGTGAGGTGCCATGGACTACCGTGAGTCTCCTCCATTCTCCTGTATGATTCGATGTGTTTGCTAACTATGACGCGTCAATTATAGTGGCAGGCCCTTGAGGCACATACCGCACCTCCATATACGCTCTCACTTAAGTCAAACGGATGTATCATATTCATCGCGGCACTTACACCGAAGAAACTGGTTGTCACGTCCAAGCACTCTCTTGGACCAGTACAAGGCGTCAGCACGAGTCACGCAGAGGCAGGCGAGCAATGGATCATGCGCTATCTAGAAGAAAAGGGGAAGACAGAAGTGGATCTCGCGTCAAGGCTCTGGGAGGAGAATTGGACCGCTGTTGCCGAAGTGCGTCAGCCTCCCATTTCATCACAAACGCGTATTTATTGACATTCTTATGGTATTTATTAGCTATGTGATGACTCATTCGAGGAACACGTTCTTGCATACCCGCCAGACCGCACTGGCCTCCACCTTCACGGTCTCAATGTCGCTACAAAAGCATTCAAGACCATGCCACACGAAACTGTCGACGCCTTCGCCGAAGAATGGGGTTTCATCAAAACTCGAACGCATACAGTACACCATATTGATGAAGTACGCGAATTTACGTCACATGTGGCTGAAGTTGGCGAGTGGGAGGGTGAGGCCGTCGAGGGCTTCGTCGTCCGTACGCACGTAACCGAACCCCCTACCGAGGGTCGCGGTGGCGCAAAGTCGGGCAAGTCTGTGGAGAAAGGGCAGTCACCGTACGCGCCTGGATCCTCGTTCTTCTTCAAGGTCAAGTTCGATGAGCCGTACATGATGTACCGTGACTGGAGAGAGGTGACGAAGACGCTCCTTACGACCAAGGGTCCGGTTATTCCGTCCATTCTGCCAAAGGGCAAGATGAAAAGGAAGGAGACAAAGATTTATGTTGATTGGGTTATTGGCGAGATTAAGAGGGATAGGAAGCAATTTGACGGGTATACGAAGGGGCACGGGATCATTGCGACGAGAGAGAGATTCTTGAAGTGGTTTCGAGAACAGAAGGAGAAAGGGGAGCTGAAGGAGGAACTCGAAGAGGAGACACCGACAGCCGGGAAGAAGGGAGGAAAGGTTATCATTGTTCCGATTGCCATCCCTGGATGTGGTGAGCGCCGTTTGTATTTAGGCGTGATAAGTTATTTACCGTCCTCCAGGCAAAACTTCCGTTGGTATTGCGCTCACGCATCTATTTGGTTTTGGACATACACAGAGCGACAACATCAAAGCAAAGAAAGCAGCACCCGCATTCCTCAAGAACGTCGGAAATCTTCTCGTAAAACACGACATCGTAATTGCAGACAAGTACGTTTTACAGTTTCCTGGCTTCATATATTCTGACACTCGAATTAGGAATAACCACCTCAAAGAACACCGTCAACAGCTCCGTGATACTGCATCTGGGCTCAACGCCCGTCTGATCGCACTCAATTGGTCACTCGATGACAAACCCCCCGCAACGGTCCATCGCATCTGTTCAGACCGCATCACCTCTCGTGGAGAAAATCACCAAACCCTCACCGCCGATACATCCCTCAGAAGATCCCATGAAGACGTTGTCTGGATGTTCATCAAGGGCCACGAAGAACTCTCGGAACAGGAGGTTGACGGGTGCGTAGATATAGAGATCGAAGACGACTTGGAGGGAATGGTCAAATCTGCTGTGGATGGTCTGTGGAAGATCTTTGGTGGGCCCGGAGGGATGCTCGGAGAGGAGAAGCCGGGAGAAGAGAAGATTAGAGAGGCGCTAGAGCAGGTTGGGGATTATAAGGCTGTCAAGGGTAAGGATACGAGGTCTATCTTGGAAGGGAAGGAGGCGAAGGAGCAGAAGAAGAGGAAGGAAAAACCGCCAAGGTATTATGGGATTTTGCCTGAGGTGGACGTGGATAGCGTTCTGGATGGTGTCTTTTCCAGTGGGAGCGATGATGTGGATGAGAAGGTGAAAGATGGAGCGGCCTTTTGGGGGGAGTTGAAGAAAGAGAAGAGGGCGACGACGAGGCCACATATTACGATCGTGCATGGGAAGTCGTTGCCACAGGAGAGTGACGTGTGGGAAGCTGCCGCTGCCGTCAGTGCTGCTGATGCCCCACCTGGTTTTAAATGCACCCTCGGCCATATTTTGTGGGATGGGAGAGTTATGGTACTTACGGTCGACAACCTCGAGCTTGAGCTCGGAGAGGGAGATGAGGCGGTTGGAAAGAAGTTCTTGAAGGTGTTTCCTGCGGACACGAGGGAGAGGCTGCATGTGACGGTCGGGACCGAGAATAGCGGTATTCCGCCTGTAGAGGGCAAGGCGCTTGTTGAGAGGTGGCGACGTGGTGAGAGGGAAAATGAGGGCGTATTCGAGATTGAGCTCGGGAAAGGGGTTATAGTTGGTGGAAGATTGAAGGGTTTGTGGTCATGATTAATGGCTTTGGTCTGTCTTCATGGAGTTTGTGGGGGTTGTGTAATCACGTCCGTGCACCATGGTGCTTTGAAGCCATACCCAGTTTGAAATGAGCATAAGTGGGCGAGCATTCACTGCAGCTTCGACTATTTCACGTTCTCTCAGGTCGCATCAGATTGCCGATCAAATCCACCAAAACATTGAATTCAACAAGAATCTCACTGCCCGTTTCGGCTTTGACCACGGATTTATTCGCCCCAATAGTGCTGTCGGGCGCAGCTCATCTTCGCTACTAATTCCAATATCTTCATTCCTACACAAGTGTAAATCTCTCATGTAACCACTATGCAGGCCATCTGGTGCTTGGCGTTTATGACCCGATGAAAAAGAATGGGCCACTACCCCCTTTCTTCCCTTTCTTGAATAGACACATATCCCTCACGAGAATTGGAATGGGGGGTACGGTCTGATGGACTTCTTGGCAGAGGAAAACCAGGGTCAACAAGAGATGCCAGAATCTGGGCAGTATCATCCCCTCCCACTACCTTGTGCGTTTTCCGAGGGAAGCACCAAATTTGGGCTCTGTAACTGGCCAAGCACTACAAGGCCGAGAGCCAGTCTTGATTGAGGTCACCAGGTGTCTGGAGTCGGTGTATGTTCACAAGATAAGTCCGAGAGCAATAGGAGAGAATCTTGCTTGGAGGCTTGACAAAGCGATTCTAGACAAAAATCAGAGAGTAGGGGGGACCCAGGTGCCGTTAGAACGTAGGCAAAAGGCATGTGTTTATATAACAAAGGTCTCTACGAGCGCCTGCGCAGCATTTGCGAGGCCTAGAGTGCGGAAGACCACATAATTCCAGGCGGAAAGGAAGGTCATTGTGAGCTTGTAAAACGAAGCTTGAGACATGTTCCGGCGAGGCTCGATTTGTATTACGCTACAAATAAGCCCCCGCCTTGGCATCATGGATACTGGTGTTGAACGTTGACCTGTACTGGTGTTGAACGTTGACCTGTACTGGTGTTGAACGTTGACCTGTACTGGCTGTGCGAGCTCGACGTATGGTTTGATGATTTCGGCATGTATGATGGTCCAGCAGCTTCTAAGCATCCGATCTCATCCGATCCTGGGCACTGAGTTGATTTCAGGTCCCTGACAACGCCCAAATTATGCGCCATAGATAATTTGTCAGAAACCTCTTTCAGACAGCAAGGAATGACTGATAAGCGAGAGGTTTCAAGCTTTCGGAACACGATTACGCGTGTTAAAACTCGGCTCAGAAGATCAGAGTGAGAGGGCAAGGGTGATTCTGCGTGGTGGCTGTTCGAAAAGGTACAATTTCTGCAAACTCCGAACAAGCATGATGATAATCATCAGCGGCACTGACGGCATTCTTACACAAAAACTCCCTGATTGCGAAATGAGAGACGAAAGTCAGGGTGTTGGATCCCCATGGGCAGCTCCAAATTTAGGATGGGGTTTTGCTTCCATTGATTGGCTTCATGTGACGGGTGCGTGATCTCCGGCGTCTGTGTATGATGCGGACTTGAACGGACTTGTCGTTTTCTTCCCCACTCCTTCTCAGCTCCTTCTGCTTCTTCCCTTATGCACGCGCTTCTTTTATCAGGAACATTGGCTTAAGCGGTATCCCCCTTTCATAAGCGATGTTTAACCGCGATGCAACCGTTTAACTTTGTTGCAATTCGATTTGATTTCTAGTATAATCGATGGTAGTTTTCCTCACGCTTTTAGTTCACCAGTTAGCCACAAGACCTTGAACGGAGGCGTGATATGAGGGTGCGAAGTGATTGGAGCGCGAGTTTAAGGTATTGGGGGATGTGGACAACGGTATGTTTCTAGTCCTCGGTTTTTTGTCGGTCTTCTGTGTCAGTATCTGATTCCTTTCGCAAGTAAATATCTTATAACTTGTAAGCATCCTGAAGAAGCGCCATCTTCGCGTAAGGAGTGGTCGCTCAGGGCTCATTGGTAGCACATCGCGACCAACTGCCACCCTGACAAGGACTCCTCCCAATTTCTCCGATATTGTATTAATTTTCCGCATATTTGTTCCTCGACACTGATTTGTTACTCCAAAGTTGCCATTGGTGGACCGGCAACATATCCAGAGAAAGTCAGCAGTACAAGTTTACAACCGACGCGCACCACACGCGGAGTCATTAATCGACCCGAAAACTCCTCACGCGCGCTTGGTGAAATATTTAATCGTAGAACGGAATGGGGGGAAGACAAGCTCGATAGCACCCCCATCTCTTGGCCATGCTCGGGCGTTTGGCGGTCTCTCTTTTCCCTCTCGTCAGTCTCGGTTAGTCCCCACATTTGTTCTGCTGCACGATGAACTTGTTCTGACGTTGTTGGACTGTACAGCACTGGCGCAGTCCGCGTCTTCATATGTTGACTCGGACAATGGTATTTCATTCGTTGGATACACCGAGGCTGCTCATGGTGTGACCTACGGTTGGGTTTTCCCCCCTGCGGATTCAACTGGCAGTCTCGCAACCGAGTTCATTGGTGAAATCGTTGCCCCCATTGCTTCCAAATGGGCTGGGATCTCCCCTGGTGGCTCTATGCTACAGAACCTGCTTTTGGTTGCTTGGCCCAACGGTGATTCTATCGTTAGCTCTGCACGGATCGCGACGTGTGTATTTCCATTTCCGGTATATGATTAGTGTCTGACGCGTTCTATCTAGGGATTATGTGCTACCCACGTTAGTGTTTTCTTGATTTTCTCTATCCAGCGTGACTGAACGGCTCGAAGCGCGCTCTCTGGTCCGGTTATTACGGATCTTCCCTCCACCCAGGTCAATTCTACTCATTGGAAGTGGGTCTACAGGTGCCAGAACTGCGTTAGTAAGTATACGTAGTGATATATGCTCCTGTTGCCCCATCTGATCGCGTCACGCAGCCTGGACTACATCTAGTGGTACTGGTAGCATTCCTGTAACTGGCAGTGGTGCTCCTGCCTGGGCCTGGTCATCCGCCGCCGTTGATACTCCCGCCGATGCTCAAAGCACCTTTGCTGAACACACTGACTGTAAGTTACCTAGATTTGATAATGCATCATCAACTCATGCTTCTCTCCTAGTCGGTTTCTTTGGTATCGACTGGTCGACTGCGCACGTCTCCGCTACTCTGTACAACAACTGGGCTGCCGGTGGCACTGGCGGTGGCACAGTTACTACAGCTCCTCCTACTACAACCACTACCACTCAACCTACGGTTACCGCTACTCCTTATGATTACATCGTTGTCGGTGCCGGTGCCGGTGGCCTAGTTGTTGCTGATCGTCTCTCCGAGGCTGGCAAGAAGGTTCTCCTCCTCGAGCGCGGCGGTCCCAGTCTTGGATCAACTGGCGGAACCTACCAACCCGCCTGGTTGGAGGGTACCAACTACACTAAATTCGATGTTCCTGCACTTTTTGGTAGGCGCCTGTCCGCTTTGCGCATCAAATATTTACTCAACGAATCACAGAAACCCTGTTCCAGGATACCAACCCCTTCTGGTGGTGCAAGGATATCAACAGCTTTGCTGGATGCCTCCTTGGTGGTGGAACAGCTATCAACGGTGCTCTCTACTGGTTGCCTCCTCAGTCGGACTTTGACACAGCCCGGGGCTGGCCCTCTTCTTGGACCAACCACCAGCCTTACACCGACAAGTTGACGGCTCGTATCCCTTCGACTGATGCTCCTTCGACAGACGGCAAACGCTACATGACGCAAGTTTCTGACGTTGTTGCTTCGTTGCTCAAACCACAAGGTTACAGCCAAATCACCATCAACAGCAATCCTAACTACAAAGACCACGTCTACGGTTATCCTGCTTATAGTGTGAGTAACAATACTCTTACCAGACTGTCACGTTGCCTGATAGTGATCGTCTGCAGTTCATCAACGGTCAGCGTGCTGGCCCTATCACAACTTACTTCAAGACAGCCAGTGCTCGATCCAACTTTGTCTACAAGCAATACGTTAACGTCTTGAACGTCGTCCGTAATGGTGCCCAGATTAGCGGTGTCAAGACTAACGACACCTCGCTGGGACCTGACGGTGTCATTCCCCTCACCTCCAATGGTCGTGTTGTCCTCTCCGCTGGTTCCTTTGCCACCCCTCGCATCCTCTTCAGGAGTGGTATCGGTCCCAGTGATATGATCACCCTCGTTCAGGACGACGCTGCCGCGGGAGCTAACCTTCCCCCTTCAGCCCAGTGGATCGATCTTCCTGTTGGAGAGAATGTTCAGGACAACCCATCAATCAACGTAGGTTTTACATGATATTCCAACCCCTTTTGCTGATATGTACTCTGCCGAAATAGTTGGTCTTCACCCACCCTGACGTTGATTCTTATGATAACTGGGACAATATCTGGACCAGCCCCCGCACCGCCGACGCCGACCAATACATCGCCAGTCGTGCTGGTGTCCTTGCTCAATCTTCCACCCGGTCAGTCAGCACTTCCTCGGCTCTACGGTGGTCTAAACGATTTATAGGTTGAACTTCTGGCGTGCCTACAATGGGACTGATGGCACAGTCCGCTGGGTAAGTCTATGACACATTTCCTACCACTGCTCCGTCTCATTAGCCCCGTATTTCAGATGCAAGGTACTGCTCGCCCCGGCGCGGCGTCTGTTACTACCAACAACGCGTACAATGTCAGCCAGATCATGACTATCACTGTCTACCTGTACGTCAACCAAAAGATAGTCTCGATTGTTGTATTCCTGACCAATGCTTGTAGTTCCACTGGTGTCACCTCCCGCGGACGAATTGGTATTGATGCTGCTCTGACTGCCCGCGCCTTGACCAACCCCTGGTTGAACGATGACGCTGACAAGGCGGCGCTTATTGAGGGTATCAATGATCTTGTCGGAAACATCTCCGCGGTTCCTGGATTGACTATGATCACCCCCGATAATACTACCACCGTCACCGACTATGGTGAGAACCCTTCTTAAATCTTGACTTCTCAGTATACTAAACGACGCTTCTTCTAGTAAACAACTACGACGTCGTAAGCTTATCTTACTTCTGTGTAGACCCCGACGATTTACTGACCTTGTATCACAGAGCTCTATGAACTCCAACCACTGGATTGGTTCATGCTCTATTGGTAAAGTTGTTGATGAGAACACCAAGGTTCTCAACACCAACAACTTGTTTGTTATTGATGCTTCCATCGTGAGTAGTCGAATACCCCATTCAAGTCCGTCCATAAATGACTAACTTCCTCGTGATCAGATTCCGGGCTTGCCCATGGCCAATCCCCATGGTATGCTTATGTCCGCAGCTGAGCAGGGTGTTGCCAAGGTTTTGGCCCTGACAGGTGGACCTTGAAAAAGAGGACGCATGTCACGGAGGTGGATAACCAACATATTGTGATACCTAGTGGTCAATTCGTGTTCCTTGCCGATGTATTTATCTTCTATTATTAAATTTTACTTGCGACATAACCGCAATCCTAACCCGGTGGAAGCTGAAATTGTTATCCCAAATTCCGGTTTACCTTATCAAATCTCCGTGAGCTAAAAATAATACGACCCTTAGGCCTTACCTTCATGAAAATCTTCACTGGGCCTGGCAGAAAATGATCTGCGCCTCTCGACTCTCAGTCATCATTCAATCATGAAACTAGTGAATCATCTATAATGGTCTCCATGCGCTTTAATCCCACAAAGTGACATCTAGTATTTCCATTAGATCATCACCGGTTTCACCATCCAGCCCGTCTGTAGCCTCTTGGACCCTGTCATGCGAAGCTATTGCAGCTCCAACTTAGGCCATCTTTATCCTCAGGAAAAGCAGCGGTTCTTTATCGGAATGCTTTAGAAATTCGACACGTCCAGGATAGCAGAACGCCCACGTGCGCCCATACATCTCTTTCCCAACATCCTTCGTGTTATATTACTATTACAGAACGATAGCATATATTCATTTCTCCGAACAACGTTACCCCTCATTGCAATCTGGTCATTAGCACCTTTCTGGCTCCGAATTGTATCCGTGGGCCTAGCAGAAATGCTCTCCCCGGCTATTTTTATTTTGGAACAATCAGCATGTGGGGAGGAGGTTGTTTTTAGATTATCTACGACGCGCTCGGAGGTTTCTCGCTTGGCACTGGGCTCTTTTGAACTGGCGGTATTTATGAGGGGGCTATGTTCTGCTAGGAGGGTACCTCTCGTCTCTTTCCTGAGTGGCATTCAGACGAGATGTTACCGAAGTTACTCTTATCGCTGCTACCTCTCGTGGTGCCAGGTGTGTCCTTTTCCTTTGTCATCATTCGCCGTACTGAGGATAGCGAATAGTCTTGTCGCAGGCTGGAGCGCAATATGTCGACCCAGACAATGGTATCCCGTTCTGGGGCTTGACGGAGCCTGTGCATGGCATGACGCTTGGTTGGATTTTCCCTCCTCTTGACTCTACGGGTAGTCTTGCCAATGAGTTCATTGGGGAAATTGTCGCACCCATCGATACTCTATGGGCTGGTGTCTCTCCAGGAGGGCAGATGCTTCAGAACCTCCTTCTCGTAGCATGGCCATATGATGGTTCCATTGTCAGGTCAGCGCGTTATGCTACGTGAGTAATCAGTTGTACATTTCACTCTTTTCGTGTTCTGATGATTGAACAGTGACTATGTTCAACCTCTGTGAGTCGTTAACGTTTTATGATGTTGTGACAACACGACTAATAATGCCTCCAGGGCGATGTCTGGTCCGGTCCTGACTGATCTACCTTCGACGAAAGTAAATTCCACTCACTGGAAATGGGTATATAGGTGCCAAAATTGCGTTAGTAAGTATAGCTATCAAGCGCTCACTGTTGAGTCCGTGTATTTACCACAACTTAGCCTGGACAACTAGCACTGGAACCAACTCCATTCCGGTTAATACCTTTGGTGTTCCTGCATGGGTCTTCTCCTCAATCGGCGTCGATACTCCCGCCGATCCTCAGAGTACTTTCCAAGAACATACAGACTGTCAGTTAATGAGCTTAAACTCACTCAGTGTTTGGGGCTGACCTGTTTGCAGTTGGCTTTTTCGGTCTTGATTGGTCTCAGGCTCATGCTTCCGCGGATGACTATAACAATTGGGCAGCTGGAGGAACGGGAGGGGGCACGCCTACCACCACAATATCGACTCCCACTACAACTCCGACTCAGCCACCTGTGACGGTTTGTGATCTACAGTTTGACATATAACGATGATGTGTCTCAGTGCGTGTCTTCTAGGCAACACCTTATGACTACATTGTCGTCGGAGCCGGCCCTGGAGGATTGATTACTGCAGATCGTCTCTCCGAAGCAGGAAAGAGCGTACTTCTCCTAGAGCGCGGTGGGCCTAGTACGGCTCAGACAGGCGGGACCTACGGACCGACATGGGCCCAAGGACATAACGTATGTTCTTCTATCTTGAATTATCTTGATATACTCACAGAAACCGGTAGCTTACAAAATTTGATATTCCTGGGTTGTTCGGTATGGTGTATTGTCAGCTTATTTACAACTTCACTGACGATATTTTCAGAGACCATGTTTACGGACTCGAACCCGTTCTGGTGGTGTAAAGACGTAAACAGTTTCGCTGGATGTCTGCTCGGTGGAGGAACGTCCATCAACGGAGCGTAAGTACCCCAATACCTACATGAATTCCCTTTGCTCACAAACCTAGTCTGTACTGGATACCTCCTGATTCAGACTTTTCGCCTTATGTCGGTTGGCCTACATCTTGGGGAAACCACGGACCATATACCGCGAAAGTCAAGAGTCGTCTGCCTAGTACAGATCATCCTTCGACGGACGGGAAACGCTATTTGGAACAGGTTTCGACCGTCGTTTCTCAGCTGCTCAACGCTCAAGGATACACTCAAATAACTATCAATGATAACCCGGACTTCAAAGACCACTCATATGGATATAGCGCCTACGATGTGAGTGTCATAGAAAGTTGCCCAGCTTCCGCATTCATCCTGTGAGCTTAGTTCTTGAACGGAAAACGAGGTGGACCTGTTGCGACATACCTCCAAACGGCCAAGATACGGAAGAATTTCACGCTCAAACAATACGTTTATGTGCTAAACGTTGTTCGGAATGGAGCCCAGATTACAGGAGTTAAAACCAACGATACATCACTAGGGCCAGATGGCGTCATCCCTCTCACCTCCAAAGGTCGTGTCATCCTCTCGGCCGGCTCCTTTGCCACTCCTCGTATTCTCTTCAGGAGTGGTATCGGCCCAAGTGACATGATTAACCTCGTCCAGAACGACGCCACTGCAGGACCTAATCTGCCTCCTCAAAACCAGTGGATCAATCTTCCTGTTGGAATGAATGTTCAGGACAACCCATCCATTAATGTAATTGATCGATGATTTCGTTGGGCCCAATACTGACATACTGTTTAGCTTGTCTTCACCCATCCTTCCGTAGATGCATACGACAACTGGGCACAAGTCTGGGCTAACCCCAGACCAGCTGACTCGTCGCAATACCTCAAGGACCAATCTGGAGTTCTTTCTCAGGCCTCTCCTCGGTAAAATACACAAAGCGTAACTTCGCGTTCGTGAAGCTAACGGAATGCTGTAGTATGAACTTTTGGCGTGCATATGGAGCTTCCGACCAGAGGACACGCTATGTAAGCTATTAATTTATGATATTGGTAGGTACTAATTCTACGGTTAGTTACAAGGAACCGCCCGCCCTGGAGCTGCATCTGTGACCACCGTCTATCCTTACAATGCTAGCCAGATATGGACGATCACTGTCTACCTGTATGAGTCCTATTTGCAAAGATTTGACTTGGCTGTTCTCAAATACTTTTCAGTTCTACCGGTATCACTTCGCGCGGTCGTATCGGTATTGATGCCGCCTTAACTGCCCGAGCTCTTGTCAACCCGTGGTTCACTGATCCCGTTGACAAGCAAGTCCTCATTCAAGGCATTAATGATGTATTATCTACAGTCAGGAACGGTATGTCTCCGCTTGTGTCTTACTCCACATCTCAGCCTGACTCCTCGGTGCTTGTAGTTTCCGGACTTACGTTGATTACTCCTGACAACACCACAACCATCACTGACTATGGTGAGTCTTTACGATTTCCAAAGACCGGAACTTCATCAGCTAATCTTTCGCATAGTCAACAACTACGATCCTGTAAGACGGCTCTTTCAACAAGTTTCCGATCAATGTTTGACCTGGTCTTTAGGGTTCATTGAACTCCAACCACTGGGTTGGCTCCTGCTCAATCGGTAACTCATCGTCCACTGCTGTGGTCGACCAAAATACCAAGGTTTTTAACACCAATAATCTGTTTGTCATTGATGTAAGCTGCTTCTGCCGATCCGGGTTGAAGCATTTGCTAACTCATATCTTCCCCTTAGGCATCAATTGTGAGTCTATGTATATTTTGTTACCACCTGATCACGGTCCCATTCATACCTTTCAGATCCCTGGAATGCCAATGGGAAACCCTCACGGAATGCTAATGTCGGCGGCAGAACAGGGTGTGGCTAAAGTCCTCAACTTGACTGGAGGCCCGTGACCCTGAGGAGCACATTTAACTTTATGACGTCATAATGTTTGTATTTTGAGTTGTTAGTACGTCTGCCGAACAAGCCTTCACTTTCATGTTTATGCTGTGCAACAAAAGTAAACCTCTGAGCCTTGAATGCCTATACGAGATGAACGACACCAGCTGCTTGATTTACGGAGACCTCCAATGGTATAAGTAGCCCGTTGACCGTAAAGAGAAGGGAGTAGAGGCAGTGTTTTTGTTCCAGAAAGACGATGCCCAAGAACGATGATCCTCATGACTCAACACTAACACACCATTCGATTTCACTAAGTGATAACAAGAGAATCTAAACCAGATACGAGTTCTCGTGACAAGTGACTGTCACAGGTATCTCCATCATAAGTAGTTCAACATATGTCTCTCTCCATTATAATTTACTGCCACTTTTAATCGCTCGCTTTCCAGAAAACTTCCCCGCCCATCAACACCCTTCAAACACCAAGAATGGCTGTACAACGAGCCGAAAGCTGAACGTGTGCGGGGTGATCCGCCGCGTTCACCTTCGGCCTCACAAACCTAGAAGTACCGACCGCCAACTTCCTACCAAGACCCTTCGTATGGTCTCATATTGACATTATTATATAACATTAACTGATACTTTACTCGTCAAGCAATGAACAAGACCTTGATCTCTTGCTTATAAACCAGCACAATATACAGTGCAAGCAGACCCCGGGCTGGGGTGGTTGAGGAAGCTGGAATGTCACGACCGTATAGGAACGTCTCGAAACTTCGTTATGATGGGCGCAGCACCCGGTGGCGCGCTAGCGCTCATATATATCTGTTGTGACAAAGAGTGACCATCTCTGGTACACGATCCCTGGTGAGGCGTATGGGCTAGGTGCTGCACTGAGTCTTGCTCTGTAAGCCGAGACCGCTCAGTGTTGGCGCCTGCGTTCCCCAGGTCCAGCACTTAAGATTGAGTCGTTGGGGAGGCTTGCGCGCTAGACCTCCACGGCGAGGCCGCATCGTGTTGTCACAGTATCGTGCCACGGGGTCACCCCATCGCATCGCAACGAAAAGCTCAAGTTCTAGTTCCTCTGCCTCACAGAATCCGAACCGTGGCCATCAGCAGTCGGTTGTCTGTGTTCAAGCGTTCAAGAACGATATCTGCCAAGAAACTTTGATACGTCTATAAGCTTAAGGTAACGATGGCTCCAACAAGAGGATTGTCCTAACTCTTTCTTTTTGACCTGTTCGCAGAAATTTCTCCATCGTCTAAGCGATACGAAAACCAACAAAACCATATGTTTTTAAGAAAGCTCCGAGTATGACAGGTCAGCTCAATTGGTCTTGAGCTACGACTAATGCATTTGATGCAGTCTAAACTCCGCCCCTCTCGAGAAGGCTCGAATGGGAACCAGGGTGACCCGCTACAGGTTCCTATTGAACGCACGGACTTTAGAGGTCTGAGCATTTGTCCAGTATTGCTAAGAGATGTAGAACCAAATGATATTATCATCGCGTGAGTTTGATACCGCTGCGCATGTTAATTGCCCTTATCTTTGAGACCAGCGTCATGGGACCAACAGGAACAGGAATGACTACAGTATGGGGTAATTTCGCGGTTCAATAATGCAACACAATTCTTAGTTGTTGTAGTTTATTTCACAGGCGATTGGTCAAGACTACGGCGACGGCCACAGCCTCCAATCTTTCACAAAATGTGTCTCTGCTGTCCGGGTCACCCTCGATTACACCAGAATTGTGCTGGTTGACACGCCTGGTTTTGATGATAAAGAGCTATCCGACCTAGAAGTCCTCGAGATAATCTCGGATTGGTTCAAAAAGATGTGCGTGCTAGATATGCTCTGTTCATTCACGGGAATAATTCGTGAAACAGATTTGAACAAGGCTCAACGCTTTCTGGTCTACTTTATATGCACAGCATCGCCGAGAATCGGATGGATTATACTGCTCGGACAAACCTCACTATGTTCGGGGAATTGTGCGGAAAGGAGTGTTTCGAGAAAGCAGCTCTCATCACAACGATGTGGCCTGACGAAGACCATGGGGATTTCGATGTCTCTGTTACACGTGAGACCGAACTCAAACAGAAATTTTGGACAAATCTGATAGATGGGGGGGCGAGAACTCTACGGTTCAAAAATACTCAGCAATCTGCCTGGCAGATCCTCGACCGACTCATCGCCCTCGGCTTGGAAGAACGATCGATTCTGATCCAACATGAACTCGTGACCCTTAAAAAAAAACTCAGAGATACTTCAGCTGGCAAGCAGCTTTGTAACATCGTTGATTGTCTCGTGAAAGAACAAACAAATGTCATACGAAGGATGCAAGGGGAATTGGACAGGGCAGATGCGGACGCCGTACAGTCGAGTCTGGCCGAGCTGGCCGAGCTTCGTCAACTGAGGGAACGCACTATACAAGATGCGCAAGCACTGGATTCATCTCTATTACGACAATTACGCCGAATGTTCCAAGGGGCTTGACTCAGGCGCAATTTTCAGCTGACTACCACACTCTCTGTACGTAGTTAGTGAAGGTTGATGTCGAGGCACAAGCGGTAGCAGTATCAGTTTCCCCACATCACAAGTCGGTTCTAAGGATTCGATGTATGTACCTCAATTTCCGACGATCTTGCTGTGTCGGTTATGACGAATGATAGTGCATGGACATCGTATATATTACGAAGGAAGTTGATTACATGGTGATCGAGGGAATGGACACATGTATGAGTGGGGTCTGGGAGATCGATGATCAAGGCGCTGCCAAAACCCAGGTTTGTGAGGCGAAGGGGGACGCAGAGGCATGTCACCCGCCATCTTTCCGGTCCAATCGCCTCACTTGTATTCATAGGTGATGGTGGGTGGGGGAAAAATAAAAACAAGGTCCTAAGGAGGGTGGTCCGTAGTCAAGAAGAAGTACCGAAGAGTCAGGACAGTGTTGAAGGTACGCGAGGGAACAAGGCGCGTACTGAGCCCCCGCACCCTGTAGCTACCACGGGTGCGTTATCGCCTGCCAACTCACTCTGAGCGCTCGAACCTTCACCATTCTGGCCCCTTGGAGCTGCTCCTCATTGGGCTTGGTAGCACTATCAGCTTAAAACTGTTCCGTGCATGGTGCCACAGGATACGCCTAGCGCACCAGACATTCCCGAAAGACATCCCCACTAAGTAACACATTTATTTGTTCTCACATAGTGGATTCTACTTAAAAATGACATGGGCTAGTGAAGAACAGTTGCATAAATTTGTGACTTCAGGAGTATGTTAAATCTCGTCCGGCGGCCAGTGGGGCGCCAAATGTAAATATATAATAAATGAGTCAACTCCAGCCGTGGGAGTGTGGATCTGAAGGGATCGGGCTAAGTAGTGCCCAAATCCCTCGGCGGTGAAGTCGAGGAGGAACGCGGCGGGTCACCCAAGGCGCGTCCTCGGTCGGTCACCTGGGCTGGAGTTCGACAGAAAAGGGATGGGAGAGTTGGATTTAATAAAGCAAGGGTCGAGGCAGGAGACCTCGACAAAGAGAGAGAATCTAATCTCCGCCTAAGCGACGACGCGGCTTGGTCACGTGGCTCTTGTCCGAGAATTTACACCTCGCTCGTGCCTTGCTAGGTGTGTCAGTTTGGATTCGGCTCATTCAGTTTGCTTGGGGATGGTGCGGGAAAGCGGCAATTCTGTGACGCGCCGACCGGCTGCCGGAGAAGATGACGGCTGGGGCCGTCATATCTACCGCACCTGTTGGGATCTCTTCCTTACCGGCTAATGGACCCAAACACATTTCTTGACAATTGACGACCATCCGGTACCCTATAGCTGGAGCATACACTAACGCCTGACTTCAGAATAGCACAACACAAGACTCCAGGTAAACATACCAGTGTCTATGTTATCCGATGCAACCTCGACGAAGAGATGTGTATCAGGGGCAACCCATGCCAGTGTATCAGACCCGACGCGGGTACAACTACGAAAGCCACTCATACGATTGCTATTTTTCGGATCTTTTTGGTGATATGGGCACGTTGGTCCAGCAGAACCCCATATTAGGACATCAAAAACAGCTAAGATGACACCCCTACCTGAGACACGGTCATTGGACTTTTTGAGCTATACATGTCCTCGGTGTGACATGTGAGCTTGCCTGAAGTTTAGATACCACTGCATCTCGTTGTATGGGGTTGCACGCCTTTTTTTGATCAATGCTGTGGTGCACCAGTCTACTTGTAGACTATGAATCTCCACCCCCGGTTCTGGGTTGGACATGCCAATTCTGAAGCGTTTGTTTGAACCAATCCGTTGGTTCCAAACCAATCTCTAGCAGCAATGTACCCTTAAGGCGGTCGCGTGTAGGAGTTTCTAGCATAGTCTCGACAGAAATAGATCCCTGGGTGCCCCCCAGGAGGGCCTTATAACGTTGAGAACGAACCCTGTTCCATTCGGTTGTATCTTCAAGCCTTATTTTTTTTCCTCAGTTGCCTATGGCAGAAATCGAAATCGCGGATATTCAAGACGATGATGTTGTTATCGTGTGTGTTGCCACCTGAATAACCCCTCGACAAGAAGGCAACTAACCATCACATACAGTTTCATGGGTCCTACCGGTGCCGGAAAGAGCTATGTAAGCCTACTTATCGGTCGTATGTCCTGAACCATACTGAAAATGATTTCTAGTTCATCGACCTCCTCACCAATCAGCAAGCCAAGCGAGCCGGTGATACACTGATGTCTGTGACCAAAAAAGTTCAGGCCACTTGTATCCAGCACCCAGACAACCACAGTCGAATTGTCCTTGTTGATACACCTGGCTTCGGTGATACTACTGGGGGGGACGCACTGGTACTCAAATTAGTTAGCAAATGGCTGCAGAGAACGTAAGTCTTGCAGCCGGCTGGCCAGAAGCTATCTGAACGATGACTCCCAGATACAAAAGGGGTATCAAGCTCAGCGGCATCGCTTACCTTCACTGTATCACAGCTAAGCGGATGAGGGGATCAACTTGCAAAAGTCTTCATGTGTTCGGGAAAATATGTGGCGATATCGCGGCGAACCAGGTCCTCCTTGTTTCAACTATGTGGCAGAGTACCAAATCTGAAGACGGGGCTAAGAAGGAGGAACAGCTCAAGGCCGAATATTGGAAACCGCTGATTGACGCCGGCGCGAGGGTAGATCGATTGACCCTGAACAACACGTCTGAGGCATGGCGGGTCATTGATAACTTAATCAAGCAGAGCGGGGAGAGAAAGGTGTTGCTGTTGCAAGAAGAATTAGTGGAGCTAGAGAAACGGCTCAAGGAAACGCAAGCCGGCATGGCACTGTATGCGACACTTCAAAAATCTCTCAACGAGCAGAAGAAGGTCCTCGATTTTCTGCGCAGGCAACTTGAACAATCTGAAAACCCGCTCTTGGTGAAGGAGTTGAGGGAGGAATGTGATAAGATCGAGCAAGGGCTCCAGAACATATACCAAGAAGCAGAGAAGTTGAGGATCCCAATCGTAAGGCGAGTTATAACTTTCATTTTCGGGAAGAAAGCTCGTGCTGTAGGTCACCTTGTGCCGAACGGTGCAAAACTCGTGCTGACATCATGGATCAGAAGCCTATTATGTAACATTTCCCGAAATGGTTTGTGGCTCGTGCCTCCAACGTTGCTCGCTGGTGGCACGCCTAGGCTCATCGTCTGTTTGACATGCATCTTCATAGGTCTCTTATCTCTTACGGCAGTGTAAATCCCCTTGATCTCGCGTCTCCTATTGCTGACTTCTTTCTCTGTATTGTTTCTATCTCCACCTAACATTCAAAGTCACATATACATACTTGTCTCGCTCGCCAATCAAACACATTCCTGGGTGTAGGTTATTAGCTCATAGCTCCGTTGAAATAGTTTACCAAATCAGACCAGAATAGAATGGAAGCCTGCCGCTCCTTGTCGTGTTGTGTGTTACGTACGAGCAAGCCCCTGTGACAACCCACAGGGCCGAAACCCCCTCTCGTCCAGGGGTCAGATAAGAGATCAATCAATGAGAGGTCAAAGACCGGCAGTGGAAGGTGAGTGGGCTACAAGTGTTCGAGGTAGAGGAGGAAGTTCCTGTTGAAGGGATTCGAGAAAGCGGACGACGTGGTATTAGGGAGTAAACGAGCGAGGTACAAAAACATAGGCTACATGTCTTTATACCCAGAGAACAATAAAATGGATTCAAAACTCAGATATTGCGGCCACGAGGACAGGCCACAGTTTATATTCCAACAGTTCCATTGAACACGATCAGGCTGCCCCGCTGATTTATAAAAAAAATCAGGCCGCCCCGCAACTCGTCCCCCGGCCACCCAAGCCTAGGTTCTAAAGCGGGATTCTAAAGACGGTAGGAGGAACAAGTACCAGGGATTATAGTCGCCGCCACAACAATCAGTGTAATAGGGGAGTATTAAAGAATAGGATAGCAAGTCCATTACGGATACGGTCACGTAGCTCGCAAGCGAGAATGAACGCCTAGCTACTTCTCGTCTGGCGGCTACGTTGGGCGCCGAATATATGTATGATAAATATGTATGAACTCTGGCCTTGGGAGTGCACAAGCCGGTTCTGGGGGTTGGACTAAGTAGTACCCAAGTCCCCCGGGCGGTGAAGTCGAGGAGGAACGCGGCAGGTCACCCATAGCGCGCCCCCTCCCGTGCTTCAATAAGTGTACCAAAATCACTGTACCAACTTCGTTCTTAGTCCAACCTAGAAGACCGCCGCCGTGACTGTGACGCTTTGTCCGAAGACACTACCCAACCCGCGTCTTAAGTCCATTCTCCATATGAACGAGATCAAGTGGAAAGGTTTTGGCTGCGAAAAAGGTACCGGGTTTTACTCTGGGACCACGGGGACTATGTACTACGTTATACTTGATCAATTTCGCCAGAATTCTGAGTCAGAACGAGGTTGTGGTGTAACGTTGAGTCCGATTGGGACAACGTATTTACTAGCGTCTATAGCGGGTGTTTATTTTTATTGAACGAAATCCGGAGCGAAGAAGCCAAAATGGTATAAGAAACAAAATCGGTCTGTGGGGGTAAAACTGGACCAGCTGATCGTGATCGTTGCAGACCTTAGGCATCAGAAGGCTGGGCCAACACTTCTGGTCTAAGTCTGGTGCCGTCAATGGGTGCCCTGTTTAACGTGTTATTCTGTCCCTGTCGCCCTTGTGGTACACTGGAGTTAGAGGGGGTATGGTACGTTAATGATTGGATATGGGTGACGGATTGGGATCGTGGAGAGCAATGATTGAACCAGATGCGACTTCGATAGTTGACCTCACCAGCCTATAGGAGATTCAACATCTGATTGTAAGTGAATCAAATCCAGGCGCACGTACTCATTGTGTTTCATCAGTCAGTACTTTGGATGTTGAGTGAGAAGCGTTTTGGGGAAAGGGAAAGGGAACAACTTTGGAGTTTGAGTGATCCATTCCTTGTCGACTCATATGTTGCGGGGATGTGTGCATCAGGGATTTACATTGTTGGTCGAGAGAGATTAGGTTGCTCTCTATATCGGGGGGATGACTCCCTCTATAATCCACCATCTTCTTCTGCAACTGGAGACCGGGAAGGCCCTGCTTTGGCGCGCCAGCGAAACGTTCGAGGATATGCCAGGCCGACTCTTTGCTATTCTTGTAGCGAGCCG
>MU151204.1:0-19198 GCA_015584085.1 Macrolepiota fuliginosa MF-IS2 | reverse complement strand
ATCGACATTTTGGAAGGGGATTTTGAGCCAAGGATCGACCACGGCTCGCTACAAGAATAGCAAAGAGTCGGCCTGGCATATCCTCGAACGTTTCGTTGGCGCTCCAAGGCAGTGCCTTCCCGGTCTTCAGTTGCGGAAGACGGCGAAGTATCATAGGAGCCTTCCCCAGCGCATGGGGGACGACCTCCCCCTGCTTGATCCCCAGCAAACATTACTGGTGAACATGCCCCTACAACCTACTCGTCGTGAACTAGATCTGCCATTGATATCTAATGAGCCACGCGACATTGAGCTAGATGCAGATGCCTCGTCGAGGTTCTCCCATTGTCTTAATGACTCACCACATTCACAGCAGAGCCCATACCCACCGCCGAAGGGAGACCTCAGCACTCAAGCCCCCTGGCTACTTTCCTACATCACCGATGCACCTTCCGTTCTACCTCCATTACCTCTGACCGTTAAGGACCAGACCTTCCGGGTGCTCCCCGAGTCTAGTTCACTTGACAAAATATCCAGCCCAGCTGAAGACTCTTTAAACGATGAGGGGAGCGCTCGGACTTCTCGGGGGGAGAAACCTTTGAATGGTGCTGCAGAAATGGTTCCCTCGAATAGCCTACTATTGCCCCAGCGCACGCTCCCCCCTATCCCTCCATCTCATATCTTACCGTCCCCGGCTTCTTCCCCGACTCCAACGTCCGACTCCGTCCAGGTGCTTGTGTCTCCCACCGATACGCCTCCTTCCAAGGAGTCTGGCTATCCACGAAGCGCTGTCCAAATACATGGTAGTACGTCGCTTGACGTAACCTTTGATACGAGAATTGCGCCCCATACCCCGGTAGTTGTCATACCCTCTAGATTTTCGTCGCAAGACTCCAACCAGGGCGTACTCTCCGATCTACGTTCTGCCACCCCTGCTCAAAGCTCGTCACCCGGCGACAAGACACTCGACATGGAACCCAGCCCCGATGCCTTTGCAGTCTCCCATTGCCTACGAGCTTCGGGAAGCACAGTTGACGCTTATGATCGTTCGCGTGTATTACTATCCAAAATCATAACCAATACTTCCCAGAACGCTACGTCCGATTTTGTGGCTAGAATGAATCCCGACGATGCGCAGGTCATGGCCGATTTCTTGAGCACAGTACGTACTTAAAATATTGTCCGCTGATTGAAGTTGAGTTGCCATTACTCAAGTTTCTAAATCAAGAAGCAAGGATTCTCTCAACGGACGAAGGAAATCGTATTCTCGTCATGCTCTGTAAACTCGCCACTTCTGCGCGGGTTTACCCTAGCCATTTCGTCCTCAAAGACGTGACATATGAAGATCGGTACGCAACGAAAGGGGGCTTTGCCTCTGTACACAAGGGTCTATATCGCAAAATGAATGTTTGCATCAAATTGATTGAAAACCAAACGGACATAAGCGTAAGTCTTCATTTGTATCTCTGAATCATATTCTTAAAGATGTGGGCATTTACAGGCATGCATCAAAGAGCTGATACTCTGGGCACATCTATTGCACCCAAATATTCTACCGTTTCACGGAGTGTATCAGGTTAGCGGAGATTCAAATATTTGCCTGATTTCTCCGTGGATGGATAACGGAACCCTGTGTGAATACTCAAATAAGCTGACACCAGCATCGAGGCTGCCTCTGGTAAGGGTGATTCTCTCCAAGGCCTCCTAGACTCACGATGAATTATCTAGATTTCCGATGTTATTGATGGTTTGTTGTATCTGCATGAGCTGAATATCGTGCACAGTGACCTTAAAGGGGTGCGTATAGCCTCGGTGTCGTTGGCGTTATTGATACGACATATTGCCGGCAGGCAAACGTATTGGTTTCGGACCAAGGACGAGCGCTAATTACGGACTTTGGAATCTCGCACATTGCCACGGCTACTGCGGGGCAGAAATGTACTTCGTCACTCATTGGGGCTACAGCGCGGTGGGCACCTCCGGAAGCCTTTGATCGAGAGGGGCCCATCCGACCAACAAAACCGCAGGACGTATGGTCATTTGGATGTCTGTGTTACGAGGTTTGAACAGCTCGATTACTCCTCGGCGATTGACTAAAGACAATTTACAAGGTTCTTTCTCGCAAGCCACCATTTCATCAGTACCAGCGAGACTATCAGTTGATAGCCGCTCTAATAAGAAAGGAAACTCCCCTGCGACCAGAACCAGGCCACGAGGATTGGGATGAAATTAATGATCTAGTGTGGGCTTTGATGGAGACTCGCTGGAGGTGTTCCCCAGAGGACCGACTGGACATTCAGAGTATTCATGGTCATTTTGCCAAACTAGATTTCCAGGACGATAGACCGGAGCTATCTAGAAGTTCTAGGAAGGGTTTGACCCAGGACGGCTCGATCAATTTCGATCAAGTCGCGAGGATCCTGTCGGAAGCACCACTTTCGGGTTGTGGCAATACCAGTTCTGCCGCTTCGGAAAAGTAACAGTAACCTACTTTATGTTATAGCATCACCAACAAACACAGGTGGATCGCATCAGTGTCACTATTTCTTCGCACACACTCATGTACAATTATTTCAAGTTGTGTACGCGCATATCTTTTGTGCTCTTTCGTCTGCGTGTCTCGGGGTGAGGTAATCCTCATTGACCCAAAGCAGGCGCCTGAAAGCAACAGGAACTCTCGCCTCATCTCGCTATGGCTCATGATATCGAGCACAACCAGGCGAGCACGCCTCTTAGATTCGAGTATTTGGCCTTGTTCGCCAAACGTGGGCAAGAGTGGACTGGGTAGGAGCCTGTCCGACCTCAGGCTCCTACCTAGCCCCTCACTGAGAAGCTTCGGGAAGGGGAACAAATAGTTATAAAAACAAACTACACAATTATTTGTCTCCTCTTTGCTTGTATTTGTCCAGCCCCGCGCACGGGCGCTGGGAAGGAGCCTGGTCCAACTCACAACCTCAACAATGTCAGTTTGTCCTCACTGTGACCACTGCAGACAGAATCTGAAAACGGGCTCTCAGCGCCACCTTGACGATATTGCCCTTATTCGAGCCAACATAGACCACCTCAGAGGTCTCATCGATACCCTCCAAACGAGTCGAATCGCACTGTTGCGACGCCTGAACTCTCTTCGTTCAGACACTCGCAATTTACCAGTTGAAACCCTCTCTCTTATCTTTCAATATGCCGCTCCCTCCCCTGATATCGGCTCGCGCAGCCTTCGCTTATACTGCGAGGAGAGCTACCCGGATGAGAAGGCCAACCATACTCCCATTGTCCTCGGCGCTGTCTGTTCTACCTGGTATCACATTGCTCAATCAACTCCTCAACTCTGGACATCCCTTGTTATCGACGTTCAAAGGTGGCAACAGATACCACCTTCCACTGCGCTCTTGCAACATTATCTCTCCAAAACAAAGCACCTGCCATTCTCTCTGGAGCTCAACCTCTCTGGCTTGTCGAATCCACATGACCCTGTCCCTCTCTCTGACTTGAGGGCTTCAATTAACACCATCCCTCTCGCGCAGCTCAGGAGTGTCATTTTCGACCCAGAGAATGCGCAACGGATAAAGGTACTGAGGTTGAGCTCAGTCCCACCGATATGGTCTCCACTGTCCTTCGAAGGATGGTCGAAGCTCGAAGAGCTACGACTCGGTTATAGCGAGGAATCTACCAGGGGTGGCTTTGCCTCCGCAGTCTTTGCAATCTTCAACGCACCCCATCTCCGAAAACTTTCTGCCAAATACGTTAATCTCACTCTCCCTCCGCCCATCCCGAACCACGACTGGGAAACGGGTATCACAGTTTTGAATTTATTCGGTGTGTGCATAGGAGCCTGCTTCAGCCTATTGACACTATGCCCAAACCTTGTCGAATATCGCGTCAGAGAGCCTTTCTGGTCCGGCGTTGATCGCTTCTCGGACAAATGGGAGCTTACCGAAGATATTGTGTTGCCAAATCTGAAAACCCTTGGATGGGCATGCTTCTCCCATGCCTGCAGTTCAGCATTCCTGTGTCATGTTCACGTACCGTCCCTGCAGACGCTTAGTTGGGGGGCGAATCATAAAGACGTTGCAGAGGACGAATTACTCACATTTTTTGGCCGCATGCCCCCAACTCTTGCTGTCTTGGAACTAACACCACTCCTTCGGTTCGGACAGCACAGGGAATCGGACATTCGGTGGGGTGTTGTTTTTGGCAGGTTAATGAGCCTTCGCAAACTGGTATATGATCGTTGGTCTCCTTTCTCCGCGGTAAAATCCCTCGCGATTATGCATGACACGCACGAACGCACCATCCTACCGGTGTTGGAGAAGATACAGATAATTTGTCCTGAAGATGTAGATGATTCTCCAGGTGCCAATGATGTCATTGATATGTCCATCCCATGGAGAAGTATACTGATGATATTGGAGAGACGAGGGGACAGCTTTCAGAATGCTCTCCGGCTGGAAATTGTTGGCCTTCCTTTGGATTGGCGATATTATGACGGAGAGCACCTTCGTAAGCTAATTACTCGAGGGGTGGGCTTGAAAATCGTTCGGCAGGAGGCGGGACTCATCTGAGGAGTAATGTTGGGGGAGACGCGATATGGCGGAGAGTTTCCTTTTTTGTCCTTTTCACGATCTTTTCTGTTTTCTATCTTATATGTCTACTGAAAGCAGGTTCAGCCGAGACTTTCCTGGTTTTACCACGCAGCGATGTGCCGTTCGTTACTGCTAACAAAACTGTACAGTTCCTTTTGTTTCCGTTTTTTACATATATAAAAGACTAAAAGTTGGGTGGCGTAACCTTAGTTGTCCACGTATATTCCGTGACGCTGGGTGTATGTTTCTGATAAGTAATGGCTTGTTGCTTCATTTGATATTTTAGCCCGGACAATATATATACAGATGAAGTGTTGTAGCATTCCTTCCTGGAAATAGAGGTGTTGTCCCCTCATGATACACAGATCAGCCATAGAGGCGAAGTGAGGAAGTATTTCCAGTGACTAGCACAAGTAAGATATCTTTCTGAACGGTGGAAGTTCAGATTACCTGGTCCTGAATACCTTGACAAGGGCGGGGGCGGTTGTGGCTTGGTCACCCAGGAGTTGAAGCTAAAAGGTCTCGAAGACGGACGCCTTGATAGTGACTGTGCTAAGGAGTGGGGCGAGAAAGGGTTTTGCCTTGATTCGCCCTGGTCTATCATTGAACACTGGCATCACCGTCATTTGGGATGTACAGGTAGTCCAGGCGATACGAATCTTCAAATATCTCTAACTCCAGCCCACCCCGTGCCATCAGACGGACCCATTCTCCATCTGCGGGTTCCCAATCTAAAGAATGAGCCCACGTACTGAATTGGAACCTCCCGCTCTTCACTGACCCCCACCTGTCCTCCAACATATCTCGAAGTCCATTTCGAACTTTCGGCCCATATACGACATTACCATACCCTGTACCTTCGTCGGAGTCGGAATCGGAGTCATCATCATTCGGCGTCGGCTCTGATCGGCCAACAAATTGCATCTCCTCTAAATCTGGCAATATCCCACTTCGCAGGCCCCTCAAAATCCTAATCACATTGGGGGAAGAGCATTGATATAGGGACAGCTTGCGGACGTTGACCAACGGCATGAGAAGTTCCTCCCACACAATCCCCAATTCATCCGGGTCCCTCTTGAGCCCGAAAATCTCTAGCTCAACCAAAGTCGGAGGGAGGGCCTCAAAGAACGCGATTAGGCCAACTGGGTCGACGGCATTGTGATCTCCCCCCCAACAAAGCGTATGCAAGGCAGGCAGCCGCACGTACTGCAGAAATCTTGCATTCCGTAGCCTATTAAAACAGGTCCATTCAAGGACCCGTAGGTTCGGTAAGATCAGGGGTTTGTTGAGATATGGGGCATGGCCAACTTGAGTGCCCCAGCCGGTCGGACACCCTCGCGCACGAAACTCGATGAGGTTTGGGCATAGGATCAAGAAAGTCATACAGCTGCTGAGGGTAACGCGATATAATTTCACGACCGTCAGATTTCGCAGCCACGGTGCCTGATTGGGTGAGAACGGCAGAATAACAGATGCGTTTTTGACGATGAGGCGCTGGAGGCGAGGTCCTTTGCATTCTAAGAGGTGGGTCACGACGGGCTTGCCGTTGAATTCGAACCCAAACCCCAGCTCCTCCAGCCGAGGGAAGTTGTTGAAGAATAGGGGAACCCAAGCAGGCAGGACCTCGTTCATCCGCAAGACTCTGATACGGCATGCATTTTCGGGTCTAAAAATGATGTTGCCAAATTGTGCCAAGAGTTCTGGGCCGCCACGATTGTCATTTTTGAAATCATGATCACGATGGGCCACCGCATCAATGGGCAACCTCTCTGTGTCGAAGCTGAGTTCGAGCGAGAAAGACACATTCTTGACGTTCTTCAGGTACAAATCCAAGAGTGCGAGCTTTGCTGGGGCACTCTTCTCATGACATATATCGATGTCAAGTGATGCCCAGAGCTGTGGGGTAGATTGGGCAGCGTAGTACCATTGGGAACAAACACTGCCCAGGATGATGGGGTGATCACTAAGGTGGGTTTCTTTGCTGGGGAGACGAAGGGGGTGAGAGCTGGTATCGATTGAAAGCACAGCTTCCTGGAAAATGAGGGAGAGAACATCAAACGGCAAATTACGCGTTGCTGAGCGACAGGAATTGAGTCTCCGTAGAAGTGCGACGCGGTCTTTGTTGAGTTTAACAGTAAGGTCAAAGAGCCGGGTAATTTCTGTTTCAATGAGCGCAATTTCCTCGAATGGCCCCAACGAGCTTGACTGGCTGTTCGGAATATTTTTGCAGTGTGGACAGTGAGGACAAGACATGGATGGCGAATTCAGAGTCAACAAGGATCCAGGATAGTGGATTGGCTTATTGTGACGTGAGGTAACGTAGGGCGTTGGGATCGCGTCACATATAGAAGAATCGAAAGATGCCCAGCTAGAAATCGTCGATAATCAGGGATCGACTGTTTAATAGCTAGCTGGACTTTTCCATGAAGTCGATTATAACAAACTTACATGATGATATTCCGCATCGAAAAAATCACCTCAATCAAATATTCATTGCATTAAGGGGGAATCGAACCCCCGGCGGGTCGAGTTTCGAACTCGAATGGCAACGACCCAGGTTACCACTACCCCATTAATGCTTGTTATTCCAAGCTAACGGTGAGCATCTGTTTGTGTATACGCCTGGTATTGCATTCTTAATATCACATTAATACCCAACACTGAGTACTGACGAATGACCAGGTGAAGACAAAAAGTTCAAAATAGTTTTTTTGCACAAGCTAAAGCACAAGAATGAAACCTCTCAAATACACACGACACAAAACCCCCACTCCCCTCACTCCTTTTGACTCAAACCTCAGGCCCTCGCACCACCCCAAGCAACCTTCCTCGGTGCCGGTGCCTGCGCATCAGTAGTCTCCTTCGCAGTTCCAGCCGGAGTCGCAGCAGACGCAGCAATAGCACCAGACGCCGCCCCAGGATGAGTACTCCTGTGCGACGAAGCATTGGCAGCGGATGCGGGTGGAGCGGGCAAAGGCATATGTTTCAAGTCGTCAAAGATTTTTTGTGCGCGTTCGGTGTTTTTAATGAACCAGCCAGCGTAGCGGCGGCCGACTGTTGATTCTGTGATATGGACCATGTTCTACGACGGTTTAGTTAGCTGTGTCTAGAAATCCGAAGAAAGATTGAGTAACTCACCTCGTCGATAATGAAGTTCAAGTCGCTTGTAGTAATCACCCGTCCATCCAAAAGACTCGTAATTTCACCCCCGCCTGGCACACGACTCAAACTCTTGCTAGCCTGCTTCATGACCATCATCTCCTGCACCATTTCTTCCTCATCTACGTCCAAGAAATTTGCAAGCTTCTTGGCGTCGAGACTCGTATACAACTTCAAGAAACTTCTCAATGTTGGAACGGGTAGTTGAGCAGCAATGTCGGCAAGGAAAAGACTAAGATGGCGTTGTGTCGCGTCATAACCAGGGGGAGCAGTATCAGCGGCATCGGCGGGTGCAAGGAGATCAGTCATCGCGGTGTTATCTTCGTAGGGTGGTGGATTGGCGGTAATGAATTTCGGGCAAGCATAGAGGAAGAGCTCTTCGAACGCGCTGAGGGCTTCTTGTCTGTAAAAGAATGATGAAACTCGTTTTAACCAAGGAAGATGCGTACACCTACCCTCCACGAGCGATTTTAGCGTATTGTTCACCAAACCTCTCCTTTGCAATGTTTGCAATGTTATCATCCAATCGGGAAGGTGAAAGTGCGTTGCAAATAGCAAAAAGGGCATACATGCGGTCTGCCGTCTTGCTGATCTAGCCAGGAGTCAATATTCAAGTATTGAAACAAGTGGAATGGGTATTTGTGACAGACCTGGTCGTACTGATAACTCCTTGTGTGGTACTGACGCATCCGCATTATGAAGTTGAGAATTGTGACAAATGTCCGGATGGCATCCGGGTACCGTCTAAGCATAATGTAGCAAAAACCGACGTAGTAGTAAGTCGTAACATGGCATGCCGTTACGCGAGTGAACGGCGACTACAAACGGAAGTGAGGGAAGGCTGATCGTGCAGTACATTATCACGTACCTTTTGGTTGAGCTCGACGCTCTCCATCACCTTGAGCGCAAGGGTAAAGTCGCCAAGCAAGACATGGACACGTAGAAGACCAATGATGCTGAAGTAACCGAGCATCCTGTATAGTGGACGTTGACCAAACTCTCCGACGATTTCACTATGGAAGTGTCAAACCTGAATGAAATGAAAAGTAAAAACTTTACTAACCCAATTTCCTCCTGCGATTTCCCTTCTCTCGTTGCAACGATATACTCATTGATTTTAGATTTCTGCATCAAGGAGTATAGGACATTGAGGACGCTGTATGAACTCCAAACCTAGCGAAATTCACTTCAGTATTATACGTATACATGAGGATATAGACTTACAGGTCCACCCTCGGCAAGCATGACAAGCTCATCATCTGTTTTGTTTTTAACTTTGGACCTCCACGTGCAGAACACCTGATATTGGTAGATGAATTCGTCAATGATATCCCAAAGCCACTGTTCGGGTAACTCGAGTTTCACGGGACCATCAGAGTCTGGACTATAGCGTCAATTGCTTTGCCAAATTTGCACCGCTGTAGTCACGCACTGAGTAGGTAGTTGAACAACTCGCAGCTGTTCTCATAGGAATGGAACCTATCATCGATATTAGGTTGAAGGCGGGAGTAGACGTGGCGGTAGTAAAGTTCGCGATAGAGGATAAGGAAGATGGGATCTGAGTAACTTCAGCATCAACGAGGAGATAGGTGAAGAAGAAACACACCATCATTGACCAAGGGTGCAATAATTTCCGCCTCTGGCCACTCTGTTCTGGAGTAGAACTTTTCTGTGTACTTGTTCCAACCACTCTCGTATGCAATAGTGATCTCCTCGAGGTTATTCTCCAGAACAGCTTGGTGGAAGCGAACGATGAACTACGTTGAAGAATTTGATCAATATGAGAACGCAGTTGATCTTGGGAGTATGCTCACGGCCTTGACAACGTCAGGGATCTGTGAGAAAGCTGCTTGCTGTGCCATATGCTGTTGGATGGCGATCATCGCAGTCTCGTCAAGCTGAGGATGCTGGATAGGTGCTAAAATGTTGCTGATCAGCCTGGGCGAGAGAATGGACTGTGACAACGCACCATCTTCAAAGTGCCCATGGCCATAGTTTCCAATGGCAAGAGAGAGGTCAACATCCTCGTCAATGTCGGCCTCTGTGGCCCAGATGGGCATTTGTTGGTGTGCCATATTATAATAAACTATCATCCAGCACACTCGCCAAAGATTTTGCTTACTCGGCAAATTCCGAGTGCCATCAAGCGCCCGCAAATACTCTCACATTGCTCTTCGAACACAGATGCTAAGAGCTTATGAATTCGAAGCTTATCCGGTACTGGCCTCGCGTTACTTGACCTTTCAATCCTACTCTGCACGAGGACACCACATTTTACGAATGACAATCTAGCGTTTTCATCTTTCTCCCCGTTTCACTCAAGCTTGGACATGGGAAGTCCTCCATGACCTGCCACTGGTGGCCATCGCGACGCATTGAACGTCTCACTACCTGCGTCATATTATCTCCATTTCCAACCTCCGCCAACGCTTCCTCAGGGCTGCACTCAGACATTTCTCTGGCTGTCGACTTGGACTATTAAAAAGGACCGATTTGGAGCTTCTTGGTCCACCATATCACCAACATGAGATAGTCAGCATAATTTCCGGGTTCTTCAAGCCATATCACTGCTGCTGCTGCGTTAGTATGGCTCCAAGTTCCATCATCGTCAAGATCTTACTCCTTGGTGGCATTGTCCGACCTCGCATTCTGCCTTGTTCCGACTACGACTCGGGGAATTCATCTCCAGGCCAGAACTTCCTAGAGGTCAACAAGTACCGATAACATCAACGGCCACTATCCCCACCGGTCCCACCTGCATACCAACGCAAAATCGCCACCTTGGCAATCAGTTGATTTCCCCCCCGTCTTCATCTCTATAGAAGTCTCCACTATCAACTACCAACATTAACGTTCTCTACCCTCTCGATCCATGCTCTCCGGCCTTCTGACTTCCGCTCTGTTAGAACTTCTGATTTACTTACTAAAGAATTCCTCACAAAGCGCCACACTCAAATTCTCACAAGCATCCGCTGGGACTCGATCTCCCTTGTACCGGCAACCTCGCATCGATTTCAGCTCCTTCGCGGGATCCTGATGCGATTCCAGCCGCCGCCACTTGACGACCAAGGACATGCACATGCACCACATAGCTCACCCAACCGTCTAAACAATCACTATTTCCTCACATACCATCGAAGTATCACATGCTCCCACAAGTATCTACACGCCCACTGCACCCTTCTCAAAGATCTCCGTATTCAAAAATCTTGCGCTTCTGGAATAGGAACAAACGTTCACGATCATCAGCTCTCCAGATACAATCAGCCCCTAAACCAGGTATAATTTAGTTCCGCATACCGAGCCAAGAAGCTACGCCTCGCCGTCTACACTAAACAACAACCCCCGTTATCGGATGATCCCCACCATGCCCAGAAACCTCAGCACCTCTATCCAGTTCAACGGTCCTTTTGTTGACCGTGCCTCGAGGCTTCAACGTTTCCACCTTGTATTTGACACTCCCGAGCCTCAGCGCAGAAACTTGCCTAAAATAAGCATAAACGACTGGTCACCCCACACCAGACGTCAGGAAACACACGACGCAGCTCCAAGGCCCTTTCTAGGGTGCTAAAAAAATTGACACATTTTATTTTCCTGACTACATTCTGTGTTCTTATTCGGATTCAACTACAAACTCTTGAAATTTCACCCGAGCCGAATAAGTGATACCACATTCACCTCAGAACCGATGTCCCCCGACAGCAAAAGGAAACAATCTCACAATTCCCTCAATGCACACACACTATCAACAACCCCTGAAGCTATAAATGCACCTATACAATTTCGGAGCACCCCCCATCAACAAAGCTAACCCAAGTTAACCAAGCCAGCGCCAACAAATCAGGGCAAGAACCAGCCAAACCAATACGTCACATCGCCACGCCAACTCGATACTGTAAAATGAATCACCACATGCACTGACGCAAAGCCGGAAATATCCCCACCCTTGAATTCGCACTACTTACGATACACACAACACAAAAGACCCCGAAAACCCCTCTCACAAAGATAAGCTATCAAAACTTTCAGCTCTAATTTTGCTTCACGTTCCCGCCAAGTGGATTTCTTCTTCCGGAATAATAGCCCATGATGTCAACAATAACGTAGAATCCTCATCATGATCAGTGCTTCGGTGGCGACGACGGCTCAACGGTACACCCTCATGGCCGCCTCTCTTCCGGACCGATCTTACGACACTACCACTGCATTATTATGCATCAAAAAAAAAAGATGTCAAGGTGTTAACTTATCAGTGGCAGTCTTCTTCGGATACGCTAGAGATCTCATGTCAAAAAACGCTAGCGTTATCCGACATGAACAAATCCTTGGAACTACGTAACCAATGACTTATTGCCGTCGGATCGCACGGTTGAAGAGATCACCGAACCCGAAGAAAAGGACAACCACCAGAGAAAAAAATCCCCATATATTACTCCAAAAGTTCTAACAAAAGCCCGAACATGGAAGTATAACTAATAACGTAAGTAACTGTCTGTAGATTCACCGAGAAAGAATGATTCTAAAAAGCGATTGTGAATCCTAACCATATCATATCTACGGGTATATACATCCCGTAGCAAAAAAACAAAGCACATAAAGGAGTGGAAAGGAGAATGAACGGAAGAGCTTAAAAGAAAGTAAAGGAATCCACCCTCCCAACGAGCGGTAGTCCCCACTACCATAAAGAGAAACAGAAGAACATCCAACCAATGCAATATCCTATCATGTATGTGTATATCGTCCAAATCGGCGAGCAAGAAAGTTGAGGGAGACAATCCGAAAAAAAAGTAGGGCAAAGACCAGCATACACCCATACGAAGAGAACCACACATCATATCACGTCGCAACGCACACCGCACCACCAATCAATACGAGAAAACCATCAACCACGGGTTAAGCACAATAGGGAACAGAATATGACACCCCGCAGACAACCTAACCACAACCAATCAGCTCCCCAAAAGAAACAAAAGAAAAACGCAAAACACTCACGCAAGCGGAAAAATAACAGCCCAAGACCTCCCATCCACCCTCCACTCAATCGGCACCAACCCCGTCGCACAAACCACCATCCCACTCACAACCACAACCGACACCACAACCGGAAACCAAAACCTCCTCCAAATCTTCGGTATCTCCTTAAAAAAATTCGACCTCTCCACCTCCTTAATCGTCGCCGACCACTGAATATTATACGAAAACAAATGCGCAAATATCGCCTGCGTGAGCGGAATCGAGAGCCCTCCAAAGAAGAAAAAGAAGAACGGGATCCAGAGCAAGTTCTCAAACAACGCAGACATCTAAAACGAATATCAGCTGTTAAACCAGTCCCTGTCAGGATAAGTAGTAGTAATAACTCACCAACTTCTTCTCGCCCAACCGATACTCCAAAAGCGTATACCCAACCGTCCCAGACCCCCAAAACACCACAACAGTCGCCAGCCAAATCTCAAACGAATGCATAAAATACCCATCCACAGGAAACTGGAAACCCAACAACACGTAATTGATCAACGAGATCGTGATCGATGCCGCAATCCCGTAATACGAGAACATATCTACCACCACCCCCCAAAACACGTTAATCAGAAGTCAAAGAAAGAAAGAACAAAGCGGGCGCACATGACAACATCGAGATCTTGTAATGTATAGGTGCCTTTGACCACATAAACCTATGAATCTGCTTAGCGATCGGTCCCCGGCGCCACCACTCAATCAGCGGATTGAACAACAACCTATGTTCCATCAGCACAGAACGAAAGCCCAAGTCAAAAAAACTCACTCATTACACCCATAAGCATACTTCTGCCACCGATTAAGCTCATCATCCACACTAAGCGACACACCTTCCTTGAACCCTCCCCTCGAGTACGTTGCCCACCTAATAATATACCCCCTCTGCAACAACCTCAACGCCATATCAAAATCCTCCGAAACGTTACTCTCCGACCAAATCTTCTCCTTCCCATCCGCGGGGTCAATAAACGCCGCGTCCTGTATAGCCTTCCATCTCAAAAACCTGATCCGTCACCGTTAATACCGACACTCAAGCGTAATTACATAAGTAAGAACTACGCACGCATTGTGTCCGACGAACGGTGCGACTTCTCCATTAGCACAAGCTACCCCAAAATCAGCAACCAAGCAGACGAGATAGAGAATGAAAGGACATACACATCGAAATACACCTATTAATCCTCCTCGTAAAATACGCAATCCCATTCTCAAAATAATGATGCGCAACCTGCATCACATCTAAAAAAAAACAAAAAAAACCCAATCAACCACCACCCGAAAACAAAAAAAGAAAAACCACACACCACTCTCATGCTGAATAATCCCAACAGTCGGACAAGCCCTCATCTCCCTCGCCGCATCCCTCAAACAATCCTCAGGCACAACCGTATCCGCATCGACAATCAACACAAACTCCCCAATCCTCGTCGCCCTCCCATTCGCACCCCAAGCCCTCCACCTCTTCCCACTCTCCTCCCACGTCTCCTCAATCGCCATCGCCAACGCCTTCTCCTCCAAATCCTCCTCTCCCAAAAGTCCCGAACTAGGCTGCGCCGCATTAGCCGTGCCCCAAATCACACTATCCGTTCCTTCGTGATTTTGGTATTGGAGGCCATGTTGTGGGGGTGTAGGCGTTGGAGGGTGTGTTGGTGTTAATGGATGGTGTTGCGGGTGTTGGGTGTGTGAATGACCAGTAGCGGATCCGTTGTTTGAACTAGTTCCGGGGCGAGATCCAGAACCAGACTGATGTGAACCGCTCGATGACCGTTTCTCTCCATGTTCCCCAGGCATCCCATTCCCACTCCCACCACTCCCATTAATCCCGGCAACGCCCTTCTCAGCAAGGAACCTCTCCAAATGTTTCTCAGCCTTGAGCGAAAGTGCCAGACCTAGCAGGCAGCAAAACGTTGGAACGCGAAAGATGAACAAAGAGGTGAACGCAAGCCACGCACCATAATTCATATTCGACGCTTTCTTGAACCTTCCCGCACGCTTGAAACCATCAGGCGAAGGATCATGCTTAGGCCTCGCAACCCATCCAATGTTATGATTCGCATAATACGCCAGGCGTTCATCACGTTCCGCAGGCCCCAACAACTAAAAAAAAACACCACAACCACAACCAAAAATATGAATGAGAGATTCGAGCTCAACCAAGGATAGAAACACCCGAGAAGAGTCCCACTCACCCTCAAACCATCATCATTGATATAAATAGTCGAGGTCCCACCCTGCCTCGCATAAGTCTGCATGGCCTTCTTCAGCGACTCGATAGAAGGAGCCAGCACCGCCTCAAGGCTTTCTTTATACACGGGCATCTGGATAGTGATATGCGGCAAATTGTTGTCGACTTCCTTGTTCGGTCTAGGTTTGACTGCGGAGTAATACTTTGAGTTTTCATGGTAATGAGCGATGGGGCCGATGGCCATTGTGACGTTTTGAATCATCTGCATAGAAAAAAACTATAGGGGGGATGAGGTGTAGGAATGAGGAAATAGGAAATTGGGGATACGTACGAGTGATACGCAGAATAAAAGGGGAACGACGGCGAGAAGGGCGAAATGAACAAATGAACCGTCGAGGGACCATTCCCTGAGTAACGTTCTGATACCATTGCCAATGAAGACTATAGAAAAAACAATCAGATACACCAGAAAATGATAAAACAAGTCAACTGACCCAAAGACAAGGCAGCAGCCAACCCATTGTAAAAAGGAGCGTATAGTTTCGTAGGCCGCTTCGCCCACTGACTCTCAAGATCAACCTCGACCTCGTACTTCTTACCATACCAAGTCCGCTTCGTCTTCCTAATCTTACCCCCAACCTCAACATCCTCCTTGGACCTTTCCTTGTTCTTGCCCTTTTCATCAGGGTTATGCAGGTCAACATCCTCCATACCATAGATACGAGCACCGGCCCGTAGACTAGCCTGATGAGAACCAACACGGGACAGTGGCTTTCCCGGAGTGATACTAGCTTCTTGACTTCCATGGTCGTTAACCGAGGGGGCGAGGGAAGAAGAAGTGGTTGTCGCCGTAGTACCAATATGCCGAGATCTCCAAAGAAGTTTGATGAGACGTTCCTCAAAATCATTACATGTAGGAACGATGCTTTCCAAATTCTCGGACCAGATCACCATCACCCGTTCGTCACGCTTGTCAAAGAAAAGAGATTAAGTGGATTGTATGATTACGTGAAAATCAGGGACACGTACAATAAAGGCAGCGCATTGTTCGCGATCTGCCTGTGGGAGGTGGAGCATGGTGTCGATGATCTGGATGCGGGTGTTGGCATCGACATAGATAGACCTGGCATCGGGCTCCCTGAGAAAGAGGAAAAAAGGTAAGGAATCACGTGGAAGAACGCGAGGACTTAAAATGAAACGATGTATGAAAAATACAAAGCGACAGGTGTGCCGCGGAAGAAAGAGATTACGTGCAAAGGCAGTTGACCGCGAGGCCCAGAAGAGAACTGGTCTCCGGGGGGTGCAGATGGGAAAAGAAGGATACGCACACTTCTGCAAGGGCTGCATGGACTGCTGCAGAGCGCACCTTGACAGCTACCAGAGGGTTCAGTGCAGCGACTGCAGTCTCAAAGGGCTCGAGTGTGGCATTCTCGTAGGGAAAGACGCGAAACTCTGGAATGCCATTGCCTGGTAGCAGATGTGAGCGGGAGTATTGGACACGGGTAGATAGACAGACCATCTGCAACACGGAGAGCAACGCCAGAAGAGATGTTCTCTTCGTTTGGCCTGAACCAAGCATCGCCCTGAGTCTGGCGAAAGAGCCAGTGGAGGAGGGCATCGTTGCGGTCGTAGTCCATGGAGGGGGGATAGAGAAGAACTTGCCCAAGCAATCGCAGGCAGCAATAAGAGGGCGGCTGGGTGTCAGGGGTCCTGGAAAGATAAAAACTGACGTCAGATATTAAGTAGTGGCCAGTTGGGTGAGTGCTGCAAAGTCCAACAATGCCCCGTCGTTTAAGCCCAAGACAGTCCATCCCCCTCATAGCCCACAGCCCAGACGACTCCGCTGCCCAGGACGACTCTGAACGCGACGCCATCTTCATCCGCCGCACCCGCGACGACCGGCCCTCTCCTCCGTCCCCTCGCCCTCCGCCCTCCTCCTTCTGCTTCCCCTTCCAAGCCTATCCCGGCAACCCAGACCCGGGCACAACCATCCCCGGCATGTCGCGCCGCCGTTCCTCCGTCTCCTCAGACTACCACCTCTCCTCCTCGTCAGCCGCCGACCTCGAGCGGCCCTATGCGCCCTTTATGGCCGAGGGCTCTTCCTCAAATCTCTACCGCAACAGCGCCGCCGCAGGGATCAGCCTCAACTCCACTGGCGAGAGCACTCTCCCCCGAACAGCGAGCACCCACTCCTTCCGCGCACCCTTCCTCTCCCCAGCATCCAGGCCCACATCGTCCCTCTGGTCTCCACCAAATTACTCAGGCCAGCTCGTGCAGCCTGGGTCATCGCCAAATGGCAGTTCTACTGCCCTCCCACTCAAGTCACGTGCTCCACTCCCCAGCACCCGCCTCCAGCAGAAACTCGAGGCATCTGACAAGCCCTGGTTGGAGAAACCTGATCGGGCTGAGCGTCTGAGCTGGTGGATTACCGTTGCTTGTATGCTCCTCGGCATTATCGGTGCAGCTGGTCTCTGCTACCTCGGCGCCACGGAGGTCAAGAAACTCAGCGACAACCAACTCTGTCTCGTCCTCGACGAAGAATTCAACGGCGACACCCTCGATGATTCAACCTGGTCTCGCGATATTGAACTCGGCGGTTTCGGGTACTTATCTCATCAAATCTTTTTTTTTCTTCTCCCTACTAAATATTTCTCAGCAACGGCGAATTCCAAATGACCACAAACGAAAACACGAACCTCTACATCCAAAACTCCCAACTCTACATCCACCCAACACTCACAACAGACGACATACCCGATCTCAACCTCTTCAGCGGCAACTACACCTTACAAGGCTGCACAACAAACAACCACACCGCTTGCAGCACACGAGCCAACACCGCTCTAGGCGCAGTCATCAACCCCATCCGCAGTGCCCGCATCAACACCAAAGGCAAAAAATCAATCAAATACGGCAAAGTCGAAATCCGCGCGAAACTACCCAGAGGGTGAGCCCCATAACCAATCTCCCCAGTTACAACTCACCCACCTGTATATATGCAGTGACTGGCTCTGGCCTGCAGTCTGGATGCTGCCAGACCAAAACACATACGGCGACTGGCCCCTGAGCGGCGAAATCGACATCCTCGAAGCGCGCGGCAATTCCCCATCATACCCCGCCCAAGGCAGCAATTACGTCCGCAGCAGCCTCAATTACGGGCCATTACCCTCTTTGTTCAGACAAATCTTTGGGTGGTTTAGTATGAAACGTTCATCGTTTGATAAAGCTTTCCATACATATGCATTAGAGTGGGATGAGAGTTTTATGAGGTTTTATACTGATACCCGCGTGACGGCGATGTTGGATTTGGATTTGGCGGGGAGGAAGGATGGGTTTTGGGATAGAGGCCAGTGAGTGTTTGTGATCTTATTCACTGAGTTGTGTTGTCTGAAGTGTATGTGTGTAGGTTCCCGTTGACGGCGCAGAATGGTTCGGCACAGGTGGTGGTCGAGAATCCGTGGCAAGGCGGGGGGAAAAACGCCCCTTATGATCAATGTACGTCTCCCCCTCCTCTTCCTCCGGCCTTGTGTTAACACTTAACACAATCTAGCGTTCTACCTTATAATCGATCTCGCAGCAGGCGGCACGAGCGGTTGGTTCCCAGATGGAGTCGGCAACAAATCGTGGTACGACGGGTCTCTAAGTACGTGCATCATCCAAATTCTTGTGCACGCATGAGTAATAACAGTTGTGGGTAGCTGCCATGAGGGATTTCGCTAGAGCCCAAGATACGTGGTCGAAAACCTGGCCAGCGAGCGCTGAAGATCGGTCTTTCAGGATGTACGTTCCATTCCATTATTGGTCATTCCTCTGTTCCTTCCGTGCTGTTGCCGCCTTGAGAGTACCAGTCATGTTGAGCAAGTTCCCATAAAAAATGATTGCCGCACGTTATCTTATAACGGTGGACGGGATATATCGCTATGTGATGATGATCATGATGGTGGTGGTGGTGGTACACAATCAAGCGCAGTTCCCCTGAACGGCTAGCCGAACTACGACCCTGATACTGATACTGAATTCTATCTTTGTTTGTCAGTGATTATGTCAAGATGTGGAAAAAGTGCTGAATTGAATTGGAGCGCCTAAACTTCGATTTATTATTAGCTCTCCACCCTCACCCTCACCCTCACCCTCACCCTCACGAGAGTTGGTTGCCCATTTGGGACAATTATATGTGTGATTTTTCTTGTTGCGCGCGTACTGCCATAGATAGAGACTAATATATTACAATTTTCACGTGTCTGTCATGTTCTTTGGAGAAGAGAAACCCCCCCCC